>PVHY01004452.1:0-94076 GCA_004024945.1 Uropsilus gracilis
CCAGCCCTAGTGGCTTCAGTATTAAAGATAAGAACAGGGATTTTCATGCAGGTACTGGGCTTTACATGGTTGCCAGTGAAAATCCTTGGGAAACTGTTAAATGTTACCCTAAGTAAAAGAGAAGTTCTCCAACTCATAAAAGTCAATTTGAAGCCAGGACCCCAATATGGGCAGTATTAAAATTCAGACACTGATGCCAATAGCTGTGTCTGAAAAAAACAGAGGTAAAAGAGGTCTAAACAGGAAGGGTACGTTTACTTTGTTGCAAAATCAAGTGTATGGCCTAGTGGCATGTAGAGGGAAATTGGAGTCTTTGGCTTTTCGAGGGGAAAAAAGGGAGATTTTTAAAGGAAAGGAGCAGAGACTAGAGAGACAGAGTTTTGGGAAGAGAGACTTTTGGGGGAGAGGAGAGACATGAGACTGACTGGCGGGTAAAGAGTAGTCCGAGTGACCAGACTGGGCAGAAGCCCCCTGAAAGAGTGAGCTGGTGGAGGCTGGCAGAAGAATAGCTGGTGTGGAGAGTGTGACACTGCAGCAAGGTGGCATAGTGAGCTGGTACCTAGAAATGGCCGGGGATTTGGAAAACTGATTTGTGCATCAGCAATTGTAGAAAACGTTTGAAGAGCCTTGGAGGAACAGAGCAGCTGCGAACACTGGAGAAGCAATGAGAAGACCCCAGAGAATGACTGAACTATGTAGGGTACCTGCCTCTCAGGTTTGGAGGCGCAAAGGGGCAACATTGGACATGTGTTTAGGACTTCCGTACTAAATGGTGATTGGGATAAGATGATTGGCCACTTGTGGCTTTAAGAACTTTTTGTTTTCCCTGTTGGATTCCCTTGTAAATAAACCGTGTTGCTAACAGCATTTAACTGGCAACTGCAAACCTGAGGGAACCTGATGGCAGAAGCTGCATTTTAAACGTGGCTTGTTGCTTGGTGGCTTCTGCCCCTTTTTGACCCGATTTCAAATTTACTTCTAAAAGATGTCTATTTTGGACCAAGCCATAGGAGGCTAAGGATATCAGACTTGTGTTTTGAAGAATCCTGGCAAAGAAAATCTGTGTCTGTATTTGCTCCAATCTGAAATTCAGTGCTCTTTTCAGGGTAGGGGTCAGTAGTAAAAAAAAAAAAAAAGCTTTTAGCAGATATGTGTAACATACCAAAGTAAATGGATTGTTGATGATGCTACTAATACTGTAAAGCCCTATCCAGGCTCTTAGCTGAACATACTGATTGATCAACGTAGAGATGAACAATTCTTTCAGATGGATAGTTACTACCTGGTAACTTTTTTTTTTTTTTTTTTTTTTTTGAGACTAGGTCTCGCTATTTTTGCCTGTGGAACCACAGGCTCACATTGCCCAGGGTAGCATGGACCCAAGTGATCCCCAGCCTCAGCTTCCCAGGTAACTGGGATTACAGGCGTGCACCACCACACCCAGCTATTTTTTGGGGACTAGGTCTCGCTGTGTTGCCTCGGGCAGGACTCGAACCACGATCCCTAGCCCCAGCCACTTCATAGGCTGAAGCTTACAGACATGAGCCACCATGCCCGGCAACTACCTGATAACTTCATACCTCCTCTACAGAAGAGAAAATCCCTAGTATTTTTAGATTACAAGTGGGTTATGATCATAGTTATTTTATCACTAATCACATCAGGCATTGTACAAAATGTCTGAATGCATAAAAAACTTCAGTTAAGAGAATCTTATTAATCTTGCTCTGATTATGAAATTGGTAATAAACATAACTGTAGAGAAGAAAGATTTCAAATTGTTGAATTTCGCAATGCTTCGTTCTATAGTTGAATCCTTTTCTGAGTAAATATTTAAGATCTGAAAAAAAGAAGACTAAGAAGAACCATAGAACCATAAAGACATGCTCTCTATTAAATGAGTACATTCTGAGGTCAGCAAGGTTAGACAATGTTTTCACAGATAGGGTACCACTTGTCAAATTCTCTTGAGTTTTTGGAAGTCAGGTTTATAGAGTTATAATTTACACAGAATGTAAGTCATCTTTTTTTAAAGTATTCAGTCTCCATGAATTCAAACAACTCTACAGTTATGTCTCTACCGTAAGATCCTGTAAATTTCTATCAACCCAATGTTCTCCAACTCCTATAGTCAGCTCTCTGCCCCTGTACTGGAGGAAACACAGAACCTTTTTTCTATCACTACTTATTTTCCTTTCCCACAGTATGTAAACTGTATGTGACTACTCTCACTTAAAATAATGATATGGAGGTGCATCCATGTTGTGGCATGTGTAAGTAATTTGGTTTATTGTATGTATGTACTACAATATGTTTATTCATTTACTGGTGATGGAAATTTGGATTATTTCCAGTTTAGGGCTACTATGAATAAAGCTATTATAGAAATTCACCTACAGTCTTTGCAGAAAACTATATTGTCATTCCTATTAAAGACTCAGGAGTCATATTGCTGGGTCATATGGTATATGTTCAACTTTAAAACAAACTGTCAAATTGATTTTCATCCTACAATTCAAAAGAATTTTAATTGCTTGAAACCTTGTCAACACTTGGCATTTCAGTTTTCTCTTAAATTTAACCACTCCATTAAGTGTATAGTAGTATCTCATGGTTTTAATATTCCTTTCCCTAATGACTAGTGGCTAAAAAAAATCTTTATGTGCATATTTGTTATCTGTATGTTATTTCTGGTTAAATATTTGTCTAAATCATATGTTCATATTTTTATTTAGTATCATCAGCAATCTATATATTCTAAGTGAAAGTACTTTATCAGGTATGTCTTCTGCAAACACATTTAGGTACAATCTAATGACATATAGATTCAAAGGCAACTGTTCCATTTTAAGTTACAGTGTCATTAATGAAAAATCACCTAAATGTTGCAGAACACATAATCAGTGATTTAGAAACATATTTAAGAAGCACTTCCAGACCTAGAGCAAAGGATTAAAAAACTTGAACTTATAATCAAATAAAAAGAAGACAATATCTCTAAACTCAGAAAACATGTCATTCTTCAGGCTGAAAGGACAGACAGAAAATCTGGAAAATTAGTTTCAAGCAGATAGGAAAATTTATTTTCTAGAAGCACTAAGGTGGAGGAAAAAAGTTTTCTTCTCTAGGAAAAAAAGGGGGATCATGCTTCTGATGTGTCCTATACAAGTGAAAATAATGAAAGAAAGAAGCAGAGTTTATGGTCATATTTTTCAAATAGTGATGTATTAGTCTGTTGTAAACTCGATTTAGTAGCTTTTAACTAGCATTTGCTTTCAAGTCAAACAGAACAAAAAACAGCAATGTAAATGACCTAGCATATATTAAGGGTAAATGGATTTGGTCTGTATATGTGTCTATGTGTATATATATATGCCATGTAATCTTTCTGTGAACTATATTTGAAAATATTTGAAGAGACCTATAAATCTTCCAGATGCATGCCTTTTCTGCAAAAGTATTCAGATGAATGCTACTATTGATGGAGTAATAAAAAAATGAGACTGATAATAAAGAGAATGTAACATTTGGATAAATCAAGTGTATAGTTTTAGCAAGAGTAAAAATTAACTTAAGTTCATTTAATGAAGGTATATTTAAACAGAAGTGAATCTACTGAAAGTATATTGAGTACTATATTAATTGTTGCTGCACAACAAATTACTCTAAAACCTGGTGATATAGTACACTTACATTCCCACAGTTTCTGTAGGGGCACGGATTGACTGGGTCTTCTGCCTCTGAATTTCTCAAAGGATAGCCATCAAGGTAGTTAGCCAACATTGTAGTTCTAAAGTTTGATTGACTGTGGATCCATTTCCAAGATCACTCAGATACTTTTTGGCAGTTCTCATTTCATTGTGGGCCACTGGACTGAGAGCGTCAGGTCCTCACTAAGTGTTGACCACAGAACTCCTGTATTTCCTTGTCACATTTGCTCATCAATAGTAACAATTGCTGCAGAGCTCAAAGCTGCACACACCCCCTGGTACATGCAATCTGACCAGTTTTGGACTGTATACACTCTACAGCATGACTTAGAAGTAACATCTAAATAGCTAGTGACATGATCTGCAAATATTGAAAAGTTACACAAGCAGTTCTTTCAACATATAGATATTAAAATAAATTTAATATTGTCACAAATGATAATAACTTGAAACTCCTACAAGGGAGAATTTTGAAATTGATTGCAAATGGCGCAGAAGCCTCCAACCAACAGCCAAAGGAGAAATTAAAAAAAAAAAACAAAAAACTTTTAAAATGTGGCTTTGCCATCCAGATTCTTTCAAATTCTTACCATCCACCCACAGCAGTTGCCAGTCAAATGTAATTTAACAACAGGGTTTTACAAACAAGGAAAACTAACCAGGAAAACAGAAAGCAAAAGTCAAACAGAAAGTCCTTCATGCCACAAGTGACCCGTTATCTTACCCCAGTCACCATTTTTAGTTCCAAAATTCCCAAAGACACATGTCCAAGGTGGTGCCCTTTTTGCCCCTCCAAACCTGAGGTAGATACTTTGCAAAAATCCAGTTTTCTTTTTGTCTTCTCTTTGCTTCTACTCTTTACAGTGTTCTGAGCTGTTTACTTCTCAAGGCTCTTCAAAATTTTCAAGAAATGCTGATGCAAAATCAGCTTTCCAAATCCCTGACTTTCCCAGGTACCAGCTCGCTCTTCCAAGGAGTTTCTGCCCAGCCTGGCCATTCCGGCTCCTTTTTATCTGCCAGCTCATGTCTCTCCCTTCCAAAGTCTCTCTTTAATCTCTGCACCTTTCGTTTTATAACCTTTTTCTTGCTTCCCCCTCCCCTCCTGAAAACTGGAGGCTCCAATTTCCCCTCACACACCCTCTTGGTGACTCATTTTCTCTTCCCCAATGGGTTTCAAACAATTGCCCCAGGGTGTTAGTTTAACATGTTCACCAAAGGCTGCTCAAGATTTGCAAAGTAAAAGAAGAAAGCACTCCCATCCTGGCTAGGCCATTCTCAGCTTCAGTGGTTTTCGGCTATTGGCAGCAATATCTAAATTTTATGAACAAATGACACTGCCCATGTTGGGGTGACAGCTTCACTTTTGTCCTACAAGGAAGAGAATTAATAAGTGGTTTTATATTGTATAATTTTAAAATTTTAACTCTGACAAATTTCAAGAATACATAATAAAATATTATTTTTTCATGTATCATCATACAACTTCATTTATTATCAACACTTTCTTCACTCTTGTATCATATCTCCTACAATCCTTTTCTTCCTATAATGTTTAAAAGAATATTTCTAACAATATAAATTATAAAATATTGATGCTAAGTGGCATTTAAATTCATTTTTAAGTTGACCATCATTAAGCATTAATATTGTTATTAAACATTTGCATCTAGGCACATTGAAAATATCTTTCCAGTCGCCATTAATGAGTTTATATGCCAAATAACAGTATTAAATATGTCAGATAAAATTTATAAGAAATTATATTGGTAAGTGGAAAGAACTAAGCCATAAATTTCTCTTATTGTTCAGTTTTCTACAGACTGTTAATAAATATAAATATACTTTATGATTTAATTAGTACACTTATTAATTTATGCTTAATTAGTGTATGTTTGGATTTCTTACTGAAGCTGTGACCCCAAACATGGGCAGTATTAAAATTTAGGCATTGCTGCTTTTAGCTGTGTCTAAATACACAGAGAGGTGTAAGATGACTTACCAGATAAGGGCACCCTCTTCTTTTAGTTTGTTGCAAATTTCGGGTGAGGAAAAGAAAATGAAGTACCAAGAGAATGTGTAGAGGGAAATGGGAACTCTGGTTTTGAGGAGGGGAAGAGAGGAAAAAAAGATAGGAGCAGAGACAGAACACAAATTTTGGGGAAGAAGAGCAGAGCGAAGTTTGGAGATCTCGGAGGTTTTGGCTCCTGGAGGAAAAGGATCCAGAAGCAGAGTCTTCTGGGGTTTTCTCTGTATCCTGCTGGAAGGGTCAGGAGCTGTATGAAAGTGAAGAGGCGGCCCTAAAGTACTGAGCCACCGAGCATCCTGGATAGATGGGACAGGCCTGAGCTAAATCTTGTATTGGGGGAATTCACCTGATGCCGATTATACTGACTGAGGACCAAAGGACAAGGATATAACTTGATGATTTTGAACTGAGGCATACTAGAACTAAGGTAAACCCCACACAGCTCCCTGAGGAGCAAAAGAGGGATTCCTTTCTGTTTGGGATACTTGTTCCGGTGTGGACTACAACCCTCTTGTGTTTGTTTTTCCCTTTTCTGTAAATAAATTTCTATGTTTTTCCCTTTTCTGTAAGTAAATTTCTATGTTTTTCTCTTTTCTGTAAATAAATTTCTATCTTTACCCTTACTGCTAAGGTTTAATATCTGTGCTGTGCGCAGGAGGGAGAACCCTCTGTCACAAAAATTAAAAAGGGGACATAATCCCTACCCCAGTAACATTCCCAGAGAGATAGCATATTTTTTTCAAAGTATGTGAATTAAAAAAAAATACATGAACCATTTACAAATACTGTGGAGGAAACCATAGCAGATCCCAAATTGTGTAATTAATAAATGTCTAGGTTTTGACTGCAGCATAATTAAATATTTGTACAGCAACAAAACAAACAAAGCCCATATGTTAACTACAAATAAAATGTATATAGTTACTAAGTTACACAAAAGCAAAGCATCATCAACAAATAATTAGAAAACAGTAGCAACACATATACATGACAACACAGAATTTAAATTATGAGAAAAGTATGTAACTTTTCTTGGAACAAAAAGCATAGCTTTAAGTGCTCTTATTATTCAGTAAAACTAATGAAAATAGATATGCTGCTAATCTATGGATTACTTCTCTTCCCCAATTTGTTTTTTGGAATGTTATGTAAAATGCATGGGCCCTTTAACTACTTTTTGTTTGCCACCTGGCACTGAGGCTGCATCAGTAAGACAGTGCTCCAGAAACTTTGCAGAAGGAAAAGGCTAATTTCTTGGTTTGTATATCTGGTATGGAGGCGTCTGCAGGGTGAATGGATTAAACCTGCACCAGGCTCCTGTTGCACTTAGACCTCCTTGAGAACTCAGTTTTGCAGTGCATGGCAGCCAGCAGCACCCAGAGACTGGCAGCTCCGTCTCCCAGCTGCCCTGCACTAAATTTGCAGAGGAGCTCCTCTGCCTCCTGCAGTGCTGGCAGCTGCTCCAACCCAGTGCTCCTGCACTGTCTCAATTTCTGAAAAGCTGAGCTCAAGCAGTTGTAACTGACAGGTCTATGGCAGGAAGCTTGCCCGAATGACCCCTATGTGCAGTTCTGTAGCAAAATCTCTCCAGTAAGACACCTCCTTGCGATAGTTTTTCCTAGCACACTAGAGGGCAGATTTTCAGCAGATTCCACCAGCATAGCTCCAAATGAATTCTCTCCCACAAGATCTAGATCTCAGTACACACATCCCCAAAGGCAGGTTTTTGCTGGGTTATGCCCCATCTAAATCTCAAAGAGGTCAGTTTCTTAGATTTCCTATTCCTGCATTATTTAGACTCCTCTGTACTTATTAACATGTCTGTACTAGACATGTTAATCCCCCATTGTGGCTAATAATTCTTTATCTTAGACATTTTCTTTATGAATTATGTCGTCCATCTCTCTTGAATTGGATCCAGGTGTTGTAATGATGTGTGAACTATTAACTTTAGAAAAAGAACAAAACAAGTAAAAAAGCAAAATAATGAAAACAGAAGACAAAACAAAAGACAAAAAGCAGAAATTAATAATTTAGAGAATGTCTGTGGAATTGATAAATACATTTGAAAACATTTGGAAAATAAATGCCAAATTACACAGACAAGCTGGTATGGCAATGAAAAATCAGTACAAGTGTGGAAATGCAGAATATAAAAAACAAGGCACTAACTATAACTAACCTTAGAAGAAACAGGTGATTAATATAGTTATGAGAATCTAGGAAAATAGTAAATCTGACTCAAGAAAAGATATAAATTCCAAATAGATAATTAACCATTAAAGGGGTATGAAGAACTCCCCTTCAAAAACAATCTAGTTCAGGTAATTTTACTGCTAACTTTTCCAGTTTATAAAAACAATGGGTAAATCTGTTTTATTTAAACTAAATCTCAGAATAGAGCAAGAAGATTCCTACTCCTTTATGACTTCACTAGGTTTTATAATAATGCATGATGAGTTGATAAGATTAAAAGAGTTAATCTAAATAAAGCATCTGGTTCAGTGATTTCTTCTCTGTAAGAGGAATGAAGGGAGGAAACCATATTCTTTAGGGTTCTTGTTTCAGTGCCAAAACACCCACTGTAAGACATGCCCTCTGGTCATATGTGTCCCAGAAGAAAAATGAGTATTTTTTTCTATAATCACAGAAAAGCTGATATGGCTTTCTAACTGTGACATTAAAAAAAAAATCTGTTACATTTTATTTATATCCATGAAGTAAAAGCATTTTGGATTATAAATGAAGTCTAAGGACAAGAACCTCCATGTCTGTACAAAATACATCAAAAGATCTTGATATGCAGTAAGTGCATAGTCAGTAAGAAAAGGATCATCTCCTAAACATATAAATACTCAAAGGACAGTTGCAATTTGTTCATGAAACTTACATCTATGATATATATGTCATATATATTATACACATGTAATATGTTGGAAGTTGACTAGGAAAATCTCTTTTTTCCCTAATAAATTCTATGTGTCATGCCCTCAAAGAAGCTACCCAGTCTTCCAGGGAACTCTTGGCTTTCTAATTTGACACTCAAGATTAACATTCCCCCTCTGGTTCACTGACAGCTGTCTCTTGGTATGATTCAATCCATGTTGTTACCTGAAGTCATTTGTTCATTTCCGTTGCTGCTGTATACAATTCCATCAGAGGACTACACCACATTTCCAGCTCCATTCTTCTGTTGGCAGATAATTGGGTAGATTGCAATTTTGGCATGTTCTACACACTGCTGCTATGTTAATGAAATTTTATGGATGCTCAGGAAGAAATTTCTGTGTACTCAGTTTTAGAAGATAATGTCAAGGAGTTATCTACTCCTGTTTAACAAATGCATTCACTCACTAGCAATATATGAAAATTTCTGTTGCTTAGGTTCCTAAGCAGCTTTTCATATTGTGAGATTTCAACATTTTTGCTGATACGTTGACTACATGATTTTTATTTCATTTCCTTCATGACTCATGATTTGAGGCACTTTTTATAAGCTTTTGGGCTGTTAAGATTTACTCTTTTATGAAGTATTATGTTCAGGTACTTTGCCAGTTTTTCTAATTGATTGGAATGAGTTCTTTACATTTTTTAGATACTAGTCCTTTGCTAGTTCTGTGCATCGTAAACATTGTTTCCCATTCTGTGGCCTGCTTTTATTCTTTATTGTGTTCTGGTTGTTTTTTAAATATTTATAGTGAAGCTTTACTTAAGTTTCATTATATACTATGTATACATTATATATATATATATGATTACTTGAGAATTACTTAAGAAATAAGTCATTTATTCTTTTATTTTAAAAGACTAGATTAAATAATTACTTGGAAGAAAGGGATTGAGAAATTATATATTTTATACTCTTTCTATAGTGTTTGAGTTTTTAAAATGATCAATATTCTTTCATTGCATATATTTACCAAGCACCTACTGTATGCAAAGAATTGCTCTATGTATACAAAAATCTATAACCACTCATCAATTAAAAACGACAAGTTGGATGATTTTATGTTAACATGGATGGACTTAGAAGAAATCATATTACCAGAAACAAGTCAAAAAGAAACCAAATGGTTTCACTATTGTATGGGACATGGGAAAGATAAACAAAAAACCATGAAGAAAAGTCAGAACAAGCTAACAACCAAATTAAAGTACACAACTGTGGGGGAGGGGGGGTCAGGAAAGGTGGGGGTGTGAACCTTAGAGATCACAAAGATGTGAAATTTATATATAAATAAATTATTTAATTTCTAAAAAAAAGAAATCTATAACTAAACAAAGAAAACAAGACTCTTGGACTTTACAAGGTGACATTCAATATTGCCTTAATTTAAAAAAAAAGTCATTTCATTTCTATCAGACATTAATTTTGAACTTTTAAACATATGTGTATGAAGTGTCACAGAACTTATATTCTTATATTCTACATTTTAAAAAGGAGCAAAAATCTTTTTGTCAAGACTTGCTATTCACTAGTCATTGATTTAGCAGTACATTTTCCAGAAAGCCTACAGAAATAATAGGATCCCATTCTAACAGATGATGTTTATACAAAATCATACAAAGAAATTCATTTAAAAACACTTTAATGAGCCATCTGAAATTAAAGATGCAAGTAGTTTAAACAAGAGTGAGCTTCTGGACTGAATTATGTATAGTCATTCTATTTCAAAGTTGTTTTTCAGTTACTAATGCTCATCCCTGGTAAGATAAACTGGGAAGTGGAGGAGGAATGTGCAAAAGTGTGTCTCACTCTCTCAGCACCAGCCAGCTTCTCCCTTTTACCCCAGGAAGTCTCAGTTAGCACTTCTTGAGTGACCCTCAGATGTTGAACTACATGCATTTTATGTTGTGTATTTTATGTTTTAACAATTTTGTGCTGCTGAGTTAACAAGCAGAGCTGCAGATTTGTGGGATGAGGAGGAGCTACAATGGGGATTGAAAAAGAGTCAGAGCCTTTTGCTGAGCTCAGAACTGAACCCCATGAGGCTGGAAGGTCAGTGCTTAACTCTACCTCCTTTGTATGCTGTTGCCAAGGTCCTAGAAGTATTTTCACACTTTAGGGAGGTTGGCAGCACCCTTTGCTAGGCCCGGGTGTACTCTTTCCACCTCAGCTAAGCACCAGGCTGAGCCTTTACCCAAAGAGCTTTACTTTAACTCCTTCTACCAGTCAAACATTTAATGACTTGATGTTGTGCCACTTCTACTTCCTCCCAGATTTCTGGGCCGTTCTTGCCCCTCACCACATACTATTCCACTACTATCCTCAGACCCCGTCTTCCCTTTCTTTAACTGTCTTTGGTGCAATCTCTGGTTAGATATCTGTGCCCTTCCTTCATCTCCTGCTTTATTTGCACCTATGGTCTTCTGTGCTGCTGCAGGAACCCAACAGTGAGTACCTGAGGAAAGATCCCTAAATTCAAAGATCCATTAAAAACCAATTCGTTTGGGGGGGATGAAGCTGATATAAATGATAGATTTTTTATAACGATTTCTCTGTTCTATGCTACAACAGTCTTTGTAAATAAGGTGTCAGGTTTAACAAAGGAAAATACAGGGTGCCAGTTAAACTTGAATTACAGATGAATAATAAATACTTTTTTAGTATATTAAATGTAATCTTCAACTGTATTCCAAAATCAGTTGAGCAGTTAAACAATCCTTCCAATCTGCATGTCTTTGCTCTAAAAGCAGAATTCTAATCCTCTTTTCAATGACTGTGGCCCACGCACAGCAAACACCCACCAACCTCAAAACTGGGCATTTTCTGTTGTCTTCAGTGCAGGAAGCATTTCAAAGTGGTTGCTAGGTGGCAGCTCTCAACTCTGTAAAGCATTTTCCAGATTCTATTAGTGTGGCTTGGTGAGAGGAGGTTGATCATGAGCCTAAACGTGTATGGTTTGTAGAGCTTTTACTCTGTTACCATTTTTTTCTTCCAATTAAAAATCTGTGGCAAAACTGAGTTTAAACAACATTTTGAAAAAGCTTTGTCTTTTGTGTCAAATGCCAGAATGACTAGGTAAACACAGAACTAAGTAATCACAGGCTTAATTTATTTCAGCTATTTTCTCTGCTGAATTTTTGAGGTACATTAAGGCTGGAGTTCTTCCAAGTAAATCTGGGCAGGAGAAAACTTGAAAGTATCGGCAAGTTTTAAGTATCCCCACATGATTCCTGATATAATTTTACCTGGAAAATAGAGTGCCTTGCACAGATTAGATTTTATTTTTTTTAATCTTTAGTTCTTTTGCAAATACCAAACTATTCACACAAAAGAAATTGTGTACCCTCGTTAGATACTTCTGTTTGAATTACTTAATAAACTCCATGAAACAAAAGTTGATTCTCCACACTGTTTTGCAGTGAGAGAGAGAGAGAGGGAGGGAGGGAGGAAGGGGGAGAGAAAGAAAGAGAGGGAGAGCAAGAGCAAACCAGTGAGCAGGATCCAGGAGAGGGCAGAAAAGAAAGGAACCAGACACTGAAATCCTTACCAAAGGATATCAGTGATAGCGGTCCAAGTTTCCCAAAAAAGAACAAAACTCTGCTTAGATTATTTTCATCAAATTTCAGCAGTGAGGGCCGGGCACGGTGGCTCATGCCTGTAAGCTTCAGCCTATGAAGCAGCTGGGGCTAGGGATCTCGGTTCAAGTCCCGCCTGGGGCCTGGAGCGAGACCTAGTTCCAAAAAAATAGCTGGGCGTGGTGGTGCGCGCCTGTAATCCCAGCTACCTGGGAAGCTGAGGCTGGGGATTGCTTGAGTCTGTGGTATGTGGGCCTGCGGTTTCACGGACATAAAATAGCGAGACCTAGTCTAAAAAAAAAAAAAATTCAGCAGTGAGACTGTATAAAGAACGGGCACAAACTACACATGACAAAGTTAATCTATACCTGCATCAGTGTCCCATGAAATGTTATCTTTTACTACCTCAGATGTTGCAGGCATTAAAAAATGGAAACAAGAATTATAGACATTTGGAATTGAAGGAAATTTATTTCTCCTTGTTGATGCTTGATTTTACAAAGAATAACCTAAATGTTTACTAAAAGAGATTTTTGCTAATAAGTCAATTTTTGGTTGAATCACATGAAATTGCTGATTCATATTGGTTTCTTTTTTTAAATGGCAACTCCATTAAATTTTGCCTAGTGCAGTCATTAAATAATTCAGCCTTTCTGTAAGTATCTCTGAACACTGTTATAGGATGGTAGCGTGTTTGTGTCCAGTATCTGTGGGGATAGATACACCTATTTATGTCAAATTATGGAGATCTGAGTACATAAAGTGTAGCCATTTATTAAAAGCATATATTCTAGAGGGCCAAGTGGAAAGTAGAGATAAGAGCAGGAGATGTTTTCTACTTGCATACAATCCCAATATTTTTTCTAAGTTTTTTTTCTTACATTGTCCATTTTTGTACACTTGTACACTATTTGAGTTCTCCCCTCAACTATAGTTCCCACAATCCTCCTACCATCACCACAGTCCCTTGTGCTCCTTCCTCCCTGTTTAGACTCCTGTCTCTCTCACCATTTTTGCTGAAGACCTCAGCTCTGTGGTCATCTTGCAAGCTTTGTCACTTTCTTGACTTTTGTTCAGTCTCTCTATATTTCACATGTATGTGACACCATCTCTGTTTTTACCATGTGAATATATTACATTTTAAAGCAAATAAAAAGAAACCACCAGAAAACTACTGTTTACAGAGGTCTTTTGTGTCTACACTTTTATCAACAGTATTTTATCTCTTTTTGAAAATAGATTAACAAAATATCTCTGTCAACTGAAAGATGAAAGATTATGATCTCATTAAATTGAAAAATTTTAGTTTTTCCTTTTTGCATTTTCCTGATACAGATGTCATCAGTTTCATTATATTAAATTAAAGTTTAAATATTTTCAGTGAGTTTTAATTGCGATTCCAGCAAAACCCAGACTTTCAGTCTACATCACACACCACATTGTATTCTCCCCATATCTTGTCAAATTAATCTTCCCCAACTTCTAATGCAAACTTTCTGTTCTTGCAAGTTTAGTTTTGGTATACGAAGTGCATGGACTCTGGAATATGACAGATCCAAGTTAGGATTCTGACTCAACCACTTGCCAACAGTTTAAGAAGAGTTTTTTGAGCTGGAACTTCTCAGCATTTAAATGGAGACAGGGTTCATGTGAGATTATGTATAATGAACAGCAGCTCTTAACACATAGATGACAAGCAGTATTTTAGGGTATCCTTCAGGACACACTTTTCTTCTTCTCCACCTGGCATTCTTCCTGCTTTGGCTTTATTTAGTGTCCTTCACAAAGGCTTTCATAGAGTTTAGTATTTTAGATGTAGTTAATCAGTGAAGTTATAAGCTCCAGGAAGGCCTGGCCTGATACTTAGCACTTAAATGCAACCAGTAAGTGTTTGTGAAATAAAGGATATATGAGCTATGACCATAGGTAATAATGCTAGTTATCCAAGTCAAGTATTAGGCAAGTCTACATTAAATTAAGGCATGGTAACTTAATTTGTGAGAAACTTCCTTGTGGCCATTCATAGAGAAGCTCCATAACTGTAAGTGACATTTGAGTTAGTTGAACATAAAAACTATGCTTTTAGTCAACAGGATAGTGCCAACAGTACATTTGCAGTGTGGGTGACAGTAGCTAGGAAAGCAAATCCCAGAGACAAGATTAGAGCACCCTCTTTGGAAATGCTGCATTATCAATAGTGTCTCACTTGAAAGACACTCATATTGATGTCCTCTTGTGAAAAGGAATTTAAAAGGATAAGAGTGAATATATAAACCTTTTGAAAATACTTAATCAACTTATTTTGCTTATATTTTCCTTTTCTAAATAAGCATTTCATTAAAAAATCTTAGTCAAAAACATTCTATCAATAAAAATAAGACAAAATTCTTATATGATAACACATTATGTCAATTAATTACCAGCTGTTTTCTGGTATTCAATTATCAATTATATTTGTTTGTAGAATCAACATAAATTGAAAAGAAGCTAGTTTCTCATGCACCAATAATAACCTATAAAGTCAGTTTTGCACTCTGAATTAGGTGACACCGTGTCATTAGTTAAGCATTTTTGAAATATATTCTATTTTTTCTAACAGAAAATGAGTATTAGGATGGAGAATGTCCTATATTTAAAATGTGGTTACAAGAATATTTAATCTGCCATACTCTTTTAACCAAAATATTTGATACATTTTTTAAAAGAAATTAAAATAAATTTGATGCCATTTCTTCTAGTTTACAAAAATATCTGATAGAAGATACATGTGTATAAAAAATGTGGTTATTATCTATACCATATATTCTATATATTCTATATATATTCAATATACAGCTTCAGATCGGTACAGGAGGTATAAAGGAGCATGAAAAACATGCTTCCTATTCAGTAACCAAAGATAGCCTCTCAATATTTTTGGCAGGACAGTCACTGTATCTAAGTGCAGAAACAGGTAGCCTAAGCAGCACACAGTGGGTGCTCACTGCATCTCTATAGAATGCCAGAGTGCTGAAAGAGACATTGGAGAACAGTCCATATGTCTTGCTAATAGAATTCATTATACAGATCTTAGGTCTAAACCTCACTTGTCTTCTCAAGTTTGCCTTATTCTCCTCACATTGCAGGCACTTGGCCAAGGACACACAACTGCCTTTCTACTATTTGGCAACTGCCCTTCGGGAGGGGTGGTTACAGTCCTCGCTTCATTCGGCTCATTCACCCATTTATTTCTTCATTCAACAAATATTTACTAAGCCCGGGAACGCAGATGGAACCAAATAAACATGGCCCCTGGCCTCCTGCAGCTTGCATTCTGAAGAAAAGACAATAAACGGTTACAGAATTATAAATATGCATACTGGTTTTTGTTGTGTGCAATTTGTGATAGTGTGGAAAAGGAACAGGTGGCTGGGAAAAGAAATAAGCTTGAGGATGGTCTTATTAGAGGCCACAGGGCCTCTCTGGCATGACAGCTTAGCATGTCGAATGACTGGAAGGGTAGAAGGTTCGCTGACTTTGGGCATAGCCAAATAGGTGAGGAAAGAAAGGAACTGTGAAAGGCCAGGTGGATGAAGCAAGCCGTGAAGAACCTCTTGAACCAGTAAATGGATTTTGAAATCTATTTTACGTACGGTTGGAAACTAATCCATTTATTTTTCAATTTAGGTTGCATTTGTTTAATAGGTTGCATTTGTTTAATAGGTAGCACCCAGGACTTAAAGTATACACGTTGGAAACATAACTGAATGAATGTCCCGGGTTCTAGTCCTCTGAGTTGCTACTCTGAATCCCTCCAGAAACTCCAGGGACAAACGAGCAAATCTTTGAATCCTGTGAAATAGTTTAAGCAGGAGAGAAAGGCCACTCGATTTGTGCTTTAATACCACTGGAAAATTGAGGGGGGCTGGCTCCCAGTGTTCGGAGCTAAGCGTTCCACAACCCCACTCAGCGCCCGGGGTCCGGATTCCATGCGGGAACACTCCCCGGACCCAAGCATTGCAACCCCGCCGGGCTCCCACGCTGCCTCCCTCGCTGTGCAGCCGAATCCACCCCGCGCACCCCGACTCCCACGCTGCTGCCGCCGCCAGTAGTCTAGGTCACCGTCTGGAGGCCGGAGTTGGGCACCGACCCAGGTGCGCGAGAGCATTTAACTAGAGCAACGCCGAGCCCAGGCCAGCAGGGCAGAAGGGCGGCAGGTCCCGGATGGCGGCCACCGAGGTTGGCTGCGCCAAGAGGCCGGGCCAAGGCGGGGTCGGGCTGGGGGGGCGGGGGGGGCGGAGCAGGACTGAGGGCGGAGCCTCCGCCTCCGCCTCCGGCGGCCGCAAGCTTCGCCGAGCTCCCGCCGCCGCGCTCAGCTCGGGGCCCGGGCCACCCACGGGGCAGTGGGCGCTCCTCTTCCCGAGCTCCGCGAAGCCCCGGGGGTGACTCCACCTGGGAGTCTAGCAGCTCGAGCGCTCGGGGACGACGACGGGGGCGGGCGGCTGCCTGGTGGCGGAGAGTGGCGTCCGGCGGCGAGTTTCCCAAGAAAGCTGAACTCATCCCAAGTTTCTTGTGCATCAGCTCGCACCCGGCGACACGGTGGCTGGCTCCTTCCGTGCGTCTTTGCGCGCGGGGCAGACGCGGTGGGCATTGGTGTGGTTCTCCCGGGGTTCAGCCTAGAGTCTCCCGGGCATCCTAGAGTCTCTCCTGCACGGTGGGCGCAGCACGGTGGGCGCAGCTTTCCCGAGAGCGAGGCGGGTAAGTGACCCGAAGCTGCGCCGGCGAAGCAGCTGGGTGGCGGCCGGGCTCCCAGCGCGCGCGTCTTCCAGGCGCCCCTGCCTGTCCGCAGGCAAAGTTCCATGACTTCTTTCCTCTTTTGGCCAGACTAGCTGGGTGCTCGTCCCCGCGGGGCTGAGCCCGAGACTCCGCAATGGACGGCGAGAGCGAAGTGGATTTTTCTAGCAACAGTTTGACCCCTTTGTGGCGGAGGCGGGCGAACCCCCAGCCCCCGTTGTTGGGCCGGAGCAAGCCGAGGCCCCAGTCCTACCAGAGCCCCAGCGGGTTGCTGATCACGGATTTCCCGGTGGAGGACCTAGGCGCGCTCTCCAGGCCGCAGACGCCAGCCCAGGTGCCCACCGCTTCCGACGGCAGCGCGGTCCAGAGGAGCCCCCAGCTGCTGCGCCCACACCGCGCGGAGGTCACCAACGGGCGGATGGTGTCCCCGGATTACAGGGCTGTTTCTCCCAGGCTCCGACGGCACGAGTCTCCGCAGGTCCCCAAAGCGGTGTCAGGCGGCCCCTTGAACGCTCCCGCAAATGGCCTGGTAACCTCGCCTGCGCCCCGTTGCCCCCCGCGGACTCCCCAAGCGTCGGCTCTTAGCAGCCCCGACGGGGACCCGCCTGGGGTGACTGCCACCCCACCGAATTCGCCCACGGCAAACGGCCTTTCCCCCAATACCGACGTCCGGGTCTCCGCTCCGCTTTCTGGCCAGACAGCCAAGGACCTTGAGCGGGCGCTCTCCAGACTGTCTCCTGCACCGCAGAAAAGATCTTCGGAACACAAAGTCCTCTCCAGGTTACCCTCCCAGGAGGACCAGCTCCCAGAGACCCCTTCCGTGGTCCTGAGCACGCACAGCCTCGCCGCCCTCAAAATGGGGAAGCAGCAGATCATTCCCAAGAGCCTGGCTTCGGAAATTAAAATAAGTAAAAACAGCCAGAATTTGGAACCTCACAAGAGACTGCAGAAGGCGCGCAGCATGGTGGAGGGCCTCGGGGCTCCCCTGGGCCCGCTGGAGGACGAAGGCGAGGCAGACAACGAGGTAGATAGCCCCGGTTCTCTGCGGAGAGGCTTGCGCTCCACCTCGTATCGCAGGGCGGTGGTCAGTGGTTTTGATTTTGACAGTCCTATCACCTCCAAGAAGAAGAACAGAATGTCGCAGCCTATTCTGAAAGTCGTGATGGAAGACAGGGAGAAGTTTTCCAGCCTGGGCAGGTTAAAGGTAAGAGCACAAGAAAGTGTCTCTTGTCGTCAAGCCAAGCAGTCACTAAACCCAAAGTGAAGGTTTGGGAAGCAGGGAGGAGAGCACAGAGAAAACCGAGAAGGTTCTTTTTTTGTTCTGTTTGTTCATCCAATCTGTGCACCTCTGTTACAGGGTATTCTCTTGCTGATGGACACACTTGTGTTCATACGACTTTGTTGGGAGCAAGTGAAATTCTTCTTATTCGAATTTTTTAAGCTCAGGCCAAATTTGAGGAACAAATGGAAGAAAGAAGAGTAAATTAAATGTTAGCTGAGTGTGGGGAGGGGGGGGGGAAGGGGCAGCTTTTAATGGGGGTAGCTATGAAAGGGGTGGAGTGCAGCTCAGCGCTGCACCAGTGTTGTCAAACTGTCCTATTATAGTTGGAGGTGATTTTCAGTGTTCGCTGATCCATCCCAGCAAATAAATACTGGAAAAGACTGATAACCTTGAGTCTACTGATGAGCTAAATGATCAAAATCAGTTATTTTAATGATTTAAATTAAGTATTCATTGGTGCTTTGCTTTTCAATTGTCAGAGACACCAAAGACCCAAGGAGTTTAATGTCTTTTTTGGTGCTTGTTTCTCCATATGACCTTTGGTTATATTTTATTTCCATTTCATATCCATTTAGTCTTCAGTGTGTTTAGCAAACTGGTTGTTCGAAACTTCACGTTAGACTCAACTCTGTGGTGCTGCCTTCTTATAAAGGCAGAGGAGCTGCACTCTATTACCAAATATGATAGAAAGTGATAGGGACGAGTAGAGAGTGGTGTTTTGCAGTGACTGTATGCTGCTTTCTCTGGAAAAAAAAAAAGACCAGTAGAAGGGTAGAGATTCACTCTGGGGGCACATCTTTCCTTGATTAATCAGACAATTGGAACCAACTGATATAAATGTCACATATGTAATGCACAAGCAAGTCTGTTTTATTTTAGGGCCTATGTGCTAAGCATTTTGTGTGCTTTTCTCCCAACTGTAAGGATAGCAGAGTCCTGTTCAACAGTGATAGTGAATCATGAGTAGTGAAATGAATGAACTTCTAGTCATTTTAGGATTCTCAAGTTCTTTTGATGAGGTGTGGGGGGACATTGTACATTCTTTTAACTGTTTTAGTGAATTAAAGTAGTCACATAAGTAAGCCCCAGAGATCATCTGCTGTATGTTTTTGGAAAGCTAATAAATGTATCAACAAAAAAAAGTAATTTTTCTTAAAATTGCTATATTTTCTATTTGGGTCATTCATACATAGTTTGCTCTGCTTTTTCCTTTTTTGCTTTTCTTGTTTCTTAGAAAAAAATGCTGAAAGAACAAGGAACATTTGATGGGGAAGGTAAGCATTTGATTTTCCAGACTTTTATTGCTGTTTCAATGTGGAATGTCAGTTATAAATTGAAATCCAACTGAAGTAACATACTTCAGATGAGAAAAAAGTCCAGCTTCCAAATTTTACACTACAGAGATCTGCACTAAACTAAATTTCACCTAGCAATATCAACAGTGAATAAAATGGCAATATTTGTAAGCTGATAAGTTTGTCAGCAGTGTCCTGTGATTTTTTTTCATTCTTTTAGGCTCAGACTCTGTCCCCATCTTTCCCCCCAAATGGAGCCAAGAATAAAAGCAAGTTCTAGCTCATTTGTTAAAAATTCTGAATGTTCAACATTTGAATGTTATGTCCTGTTTCCTTTGACTTAATACTCTATTCCCCATCTTTCTACATTTTGCTATTCTAACTTCCTGTTTCTCCATCAAGTTTCTATTTGGTGGAACTCTAACTCTCCTGGCTAACAGAAATACACTCCTAAGATTTTGTAACCAAAATTGCATTTTTGTTGTGAATCTCAAAAACAAAAGCAGCTTCAACCAGGTGTTCAAACCCTAATCAGATTAGCAGATTTCTGCAAATAAATGTGTCAAATGTCATGACTGAGCTGCCCCAGCTGCAGTCTTGGGAAGTGGTAGAGGTGAGGCAGTTATTTCCTGCCTTACTTTGAAATGCTTGGTTTTTCCAACCTTTAAAGAATGTGATGAAAATGCTGCCTTAGAAGTAAATCTAATGTAAAACCATCAGAGATATCAAATATATAACCCTCAGGGGTTACCAGTCACTTCCATATATAATTGTTATGAAAGTCACTTTCCAATTAGGCTACTTTATAAAAATATATTCATGGCACCAATCTTAGGAAACTTTCACAGAAAAGAAAACCTCAGTGCAACATTTTAGCTGGATCGGCTAAGTTCATCTCTCTGGTTTTATAATTGAGGAAACTGGAAACTGAGAGAGGTTTGGTGACCTGTCCATTGTCACAAAGCCAGTGCTGGGACAGAGATCTGGTTCTTAGTTCAGTTTGTTTTCTCTTCTATCATCACTTTCTGGCCCTGAAGTGAATTGAGCATCTAACTGATAACTGCTTAGAGAGCTACTTTACATCTTCTGAAATTTGACAGTGATTCTGGAACCTTTGTTCAAAGATTTTAAAAGTTTTATTATTTTTTTTAAGTCAGAAGACAGACCTTCATTTGTAACTAGTATGTTGTTTCACAAGGAGCTGTTTCACAAAGAACTCCACTCTTTCCTCAAATAAATCTCCTTTTTTTCCCCTTCTAAAATTCTTTTTCATATGTATGTACTTGAGAAATGCAAGATCTTCATACTTACTAACTAAACAAAATATAATTTAGAAAGTAGGCAGTGGAGTCGAGAGAACCTTTGTTATTGAGACAAGAGACCTGGGTTGCTGTCAGCCCCCTACCTGCCTGTGACTATTCAGGTGTCTTTATTTTTGCCTTTCTCCTTATCCTAATAAACTTGTCTTTTAAAAATGTTAAATAACAACAGAAGGAAACCTGGGTTCCTGTCCCACTGCTTCTGCATCACAACTGAGAGATACTTCACAGGCATCTGAACCCCACCAAGGCCAGTTTCATCATATGTAAAATAAGGCCGATGATACTGTTGCCCACGTGTTATGAAAATTAATGAGAGATCTTATCAGCGATGTATGCGTAGATTTTGTACCAACCACTGAGGACTTTAAAGGGCACTGCAGAGGTGAGGGAAGCTGGGCAGCTGGGTCTTCGTCTTCTGTAGCTTGTAGCTTGATTTATATAGGCAGATCAATCAGAGCAGGCAGGTCTTGCATGGAGACTGGTATTGGTTTCTTCGAGCATGTACAGAACATGTAGTAGGTGATGAGAGAATAGGCAGCTATTTGCTTGCTTCAGACAGACAGTGTGGAAGGCAAACTCATTACCATGTCCCAAACCAAATTCATAACCTTTTCCACCAGAACTGAATTTGTTCTGATGTTCCCATCTTTTACTTTTCAGTTGTGCCTGAAGACCTGGGAAACATCCTTCATCTGTTCTTCCTCTTTTCCTGTCTGTTCCCAGATCTGCTCTGTCCCTGTTTGTTTCTTAGCTGCAAAACTCAAGTGTCCACTGTGTTTTTATCACCACCCAAAAGGCATCTTTACTTGCTCTCTAAGTGGTTCATATTTTACTTCCTCTATTTGGTTAAGTCCAGTGGATTCCCATTGCAGTTGGGGTAAAAGACAGTCTTTACAGTATAAAAGGAACTTCATCTTGTTCTCAGACTAAACCCAGTTCTTTGACATTGCCTATACAACTTGACTTGATTTGGGTTATTGGGGCTCATCTCCCTAAATTCACATTCTACCCTTCACTTGATTGACACTGATGCTTCAACCTGGTTGTCCTTCCTTTCCACATCTAAGATTTTATGCTTTCTCTTGTTCTGGGACTCTGGGACTTTTGCATAAACTTTTTTTTTTTAGCTTTATAACTTCTCATTTTTTAATTCTTAGCTTTTCCTCTGTTTCCTATAGGAGATCATGCCCTATTTATTTGTTCTAAGAGCCCCTAGATAGCAGTTTTTTCTTCTGTACATATGAATTCCTTTGTACAAGTCCATTGTGTTTTTAACATTATAGTCACTTCCCATCTCACTTGGAGTAAAGCCCAAAATCCTTTCAGTGATACTGAGGCAAGACCCTACATGGTCTGCCTTCTATTCACTTCCTCCTCCCTTACCTTATTTCAACTGCTCAGGCTTCCTTGCTAGTCTTTATACATAGAGATTTGCTAAACAGGTTCCTGCCTCAGAGCCTATGAACTTATGGGGCGTTCTTTCACTAGCTGTACAGTATTCTTTGCTCTTTCACCCCTCTTAGATCTTTTCTTCATAACCATCCTATTTAAAATCTGTAGACTCCCCCCAGCACTCCCCTCCTTCCTCTGTTTTCTAGTATGACACTTATTAGCATCTGACATACTATAAAAATCACTTGTTTACTGTCACTCTCTCCTCTATGCTAGCTCTGTGATTTCTTTTTTGTTCATCGTTTTACTTCCAGTGCCTAGGAAGTGCTGGTACCTCCCAGGTGGGCCTTTTCTAAATATCAGTTTGATGACTAAGTAAATGAATGCCTATTTTTCTCATTAGATTATTAGCTCATGAAGGCACAAGAAAAATTTTTTTCAATTTTTTTTTCTATTTTTTCATAATAACGCTTTTGGCATAATGTAGACTTACAGGAAATGTTTGTTAAAAGATTAACTAAATAGTGATGATTCTTAAAGGAAAGATAGGACGTAAGCTCAGTTCAACCCAAAACACAGTGATTTAAGAGGTAAGACTTCCATGGGTGCTGGACAGAAACATGGATGTTTTGCTTCATTGGCATTTTACCTGTGAATCCATCACCATTTCCTGCCAATGAATTTGGTACAGAATTGTCTGAAAATGTCACTTTCTGGTAATTACTTTTCATGACAAAATCCATTTGTCTCTTTGTTTATTAAACTGGGGACCTATGTTCTATAAATACTGATGTTTGTTTAGAGGAAGTAGCATAATGATTGGGGGCAATTAGTGACATGTGGGGTCTATTTTTCTTGCAGAAAATGCTGTCTTGTATCAAAACTACAAAGAAAAGGCCCTTGACATTGACTCTGACGAAGAGTCAGAGCCCAAGGAGCAGAAGTCAGACGAAAAAATAGTGATTCACCATAAGCCGCTGAGGTCCACGTGGAGTCAGCTGTCAGCAGTGAGTTTCCCATGTGTTTTTTTCCCTCTCTGCTGAAGTGTTAACACCTTATTGTGGAAGTTACGTCTGAATGTGGTTTTATTTGTTTCCTCCTACTGACCTATAACTGAAGAGAAACCCTTCTTTTTAGATTGCGAAATGTTTCTTGGAACTCTGTGGACACCGGTGACAACAAGGATTTTGGCAGTTCTGATCAGGAAAATTGAGTTTCTTTTCTTTTCTTTTTTTTTAAGTGCCTTGAAACTGATGTACTATGAACTCTGGGAACTTTTCCTACTCAGTATCTTTTCTTGTTTTTTATTTCTTTAAATATAGTGTATATGTGGTGGTGATTTTTTGTATTCTGAGCTTATCATAATTATGGCTATAGGTATGTATATTTGTACATCTCTGTAGAAAGGGTGCTTATTACAGTTCCTGAGATTTTCATTTGCTATATAAGATTGATAAATGATCTAGTCCATCTTCTTCCTCCGTTGTATCTTTTGCGTGCAACTGTCTGACACTTTTGTTGTGTAATTCCTCATCTCTGAATCAAACATCTGTTGTTTTTAAG
The DNA here is from genome assembly GCA_004024945.1 of Uropsilus gracilis. Taxonomy (NCBI): domain Eukaryota; kingdom Metazoa; phylum Chordata; class Mammalia; order Eulipotyphla; family Talpidae; genus Uropsilus; species Uropsilus gracilis. The sequence continues at coordinate 23,886 of PVHY01004452.1, forward strand.
CTCTAGGTTTATGTCTTTCCTCGTGGTGCATCAAATGTCATATTATGATGCTTAATCAAGTTTACGTGATATGAATTTGGCCACAGTATTAGTGGGCATCCAGTGCATTGCCATGTAGAAAGGAATTCCCATAACCGACTTAGGCAACAAGAGAATAGAAGCAGTTCCCAGATCAGCCAAGGTGAGCATTGTTCAGTCAGGAGTGTCATCTCTTTAGGAGACCCACCAGCATCAAAAAAGAGTTGTGTGTGTGGGAGTGCACAACAGTACTGTGAGATGTGTTTGTTGAAGGAAGGATGACTTCTCATTCAGGCTTTTTTACCCTGCATGGAATTCAGCTTTCTGGAAGCCTTGCCTTTCCCCCATCTTCCTCCCACCCTTTAATTTTGTTCTTAGAAGGCTCTACTCACGTCTAATGCTTCTAAGGTGTGGTACTATATTTTGCCACTGATTAGGATGCCTCCAGAGGCAGGGCGAGTTAAAGGAAGAAGTGATGCTGGTAAAGTGGGGGAGCAGAGGTAGGGTCAGTGGTGAATAGTTTATAGAAATGGAGCACCTGTGACTTAGCTCAGACCAGGTGTCTGACAACCAGATATCCTCAGAGTTTCTGATATTTAGAAAAGAGCGTATAGAAATCAAACTTTAATGAGTATTACCCTTTTTGTGTGAGCCCAACAAAATATCTATGGGACGAACTTGTCCTCTGGGCTAACAGTCTGTGAGTTCTGTTATATAGTTAAGATTTTTACCTGTGGTAAGGTGGAAATCTATCAGAATTGGCATATTGGTAACCAGACACCGTAATCTGATGTGCTCATGCTACATATATACCAAAGCAGGAATTTGGAGAACTGGTGGTGACAAGGCTGAAGAGGTTGTGCGGGCCCTGTGTTGCTGCCTTTCTGTTATTGGTATGGGTCACCTGGTAAAGAATCTTCAAGAAGAATCCTCTGGATTTTCTCAGGGGTTTCTCAATGGAACAGCTAAATTCGCACAGGCCTAAATCCTGCGGTGGTTCTCTGACTGCTGTCAGAAACGTGTAGTTCCATGTTAGTTACACTCTGAATCAACTTCGCCTTAGTACTAAAACCTGGGAGGCCTTTTTTGTGCCTCGAAAGTTTGCTTTGGTATAGATTAACCAGTGCACATGCAACGAAGGCAAGGCTGCAGAACAACATCAAATAAGGACAAGCCTTTTATTTGGCAACAGATAAATATTCAGTGCCTTTAGTTAGTGAGGTTAATATCCAGAGACTATCTTGTGATAAAATTGAAACTATCAAGCAGGTTCTGACTTAGTGTAGGCTATCTTGGGTTTGAGTGTTCCCAGGAGGCTTGTGTGTGTTTATTTTGTTGCTTGGAGATTACATATAATCAAAGCAGTCCAATTGGACTTTGCTACTCTACCGCTTAGGCACCAGCCCACAATTTCTTTACGCCTTTTATATTTCCTTTTCACTTTCAAATGTTTTAATCCCAAGTTTTCATCTTTATACTACAAGCAAAAAGTATTGCAGATAAGTAGGTTTTGTAGATTTCTGGGTACCAGCCTCCCAGATGGTACGAATGTTAACATTTTTACATTACTTGCTTCAGGCCTCTGATTTTTTAGACAGGTTAATTCCTTCCTTTCTTTTCTCCTTCCTGTCTCTGCAGAGGTAACTATATCCTGAAATCTTCTGTCCTACTCATGGATTCTTTGTTCACCCCCAAAAATATGCAAACAGCTCTCTGGCTTTTTGAAAGAATATGTTTTAACAACAAAAAGCAGCCTTTCCTATTTTGTTTGTTAGAATCTTAGCAGTTAGTATGTTCAAGTTGCATTTGAGATCCTAAAGAGAAGTGGCTTCCTACATTATGGACACTGTCAGGATGTTTTCCATTAGTGATCATGACTTTAATCCTCATAGCTGCAGTGCTGAGGGCAGGTCTTAGGAAAACCACCTTTTATATGGTTTTGCATCATATCCATGTTTAGCTTTTATTATACCAGGTAAATAAGGTAGTTCCCACCTGAACTTGCATGTATCAAGCAGTGTCTTCTTCTTCAAGCAGTATCTCGATTCCAGAAAGAATAGGACAAAGGTTTTCTGGAAAACGCTTTATGGTTTCAATGGCCTCTACCTTGACATTGGGAGTGTGTGTGAGCACATGTGTGCATGAGCTGTTGATTTTTTTCCCTAAAAATCTCTTATCTTGGTTGCAAACACCTGCCTATCTCCTGAGATGATGAAAATTTTCTTATCAGTCAATTCTTTAGATGTCCAGCAATTTGCAGTAATTGTGGTTCTTATGGTTGCATAAGTCTTTACACCTCCAGTCTATAGTATCATTTTTTTCTGTTTTTTTTTTTTTTTTCTGCTTTCTCTTTCTCCTGTCTCATTGGGCAATCTCACAGTTACAGGTGGTACAGTGCTGGAGATGTTTAACTTTAGGAGTGGTGGTCATCTTGGCATAAAGGAGAGTTAGAATTGTGTAAGAGGCCTCAGTTAATGGACCTCAGTAGACAGTTTAGGCTGCTACAAACATCATTAGTAGGACCAAAGTGAATTCCAGGTGAATGTGTAAGGACTGATTGGCTGTGCAGAGGTTCTCCACAAAGAGCTAGGGTATTCTCTAGTAATCAGAAGCATGACCTGGGCTCTTTAATTTCATAGAGATGGTGATGGGCTTCCTCTTCATTCACTCCAGTATCAAAATACATGAGCTATTCTGAACCAGGAATAAAGGATTTCTTCATTCCAAGGAAGGTAACTGTGCTGTTCTTTAGACTACAGGGAGTGCTAGTGTGGGAGAAATAATTTAAATGATCATAGCTTTCAGGTTTTGGTTAAGCATAGTGGAAGGGATTAGAAGTTTTGATTTGAAAATTCATTTTTGGCCTGTGAGGCATTTTTGATGTGTGCATAGGGTGAATCTGGCACAGTCAGTTACTTCAAACCAGGATGTGAGAACTTAGCCAATAGTTCTCAGACTCTGGGAACAGCTTGTGGATGGGAAGGAAAATATTGTGTTGTTACTGTGGGATAGAACAGTGAGTATTTGTTACAGTTCCTGCCAGGTGTCCGGGCATCTGAGCCCTGGATGTGAAATGAGCTTCAGGTCTTCTCTTTGGTTCATCCTCTAAGGAGATCCCGGAAGTATTTACAGTATTAAGAACATAAAAAGAAAATCTTGACTAGAGTCATTTTTATTTTCCACAGTCCTCCCTTCCCCAGAATTACAGGTATGAAAACTGAGGGTTGTGAAACCAGTGTTTGTTTTGCTAATGTCAGTGGCAGCAGCACAGCCATGCTTGCTAGCCGTGCCCGACCCCATGTGTTTTCCATGGGGTGTGTTTGTGTAACTTTCATCCCCTTAACATACCAAGTACCTTTGAAAAGAGTGTTCAGACTCCAGAGGCAAAAACAAGCAGCAAGACAGACTTTCCACTTGAATTCAACGCCTAATATAGTCATCCTTGCTGTCCTTTTCCTTTTGTAGTTGCTGATGTGTGGCCAGGTCAGTCATCGTAAATCATTTTGAGTATTTCTCTCGGTTTGCTCAAGCATTTTAAATTCTTTATTCAGGAACAGTTTTTTATGTTTTTCATCAGGCTGTTTCTTCATTGTGTTTAGTGTGGATGACAGTATAATGGAGGCTCTAGGATTAGAACCTTGGCCTCCTGGGTCCGAGCTCAGCTCTTAAAACACATGTAGTTTGGATGATGTTCTGGAAACTTATGCAGTAAGAAATGATAATTTTAAAAATGGCAACTTTATTATAAATTTAATTTATTCCTTTGAAAATCTAACAGACAGTTTGGAGCCATAACAGTTTGCACTGCTGAGACTCTTAGAATTTACGCTACTTTTTAAATAAAAGACATACTATTTTCTACGAAAAATCAGAACTCACTTGGAATAAACCTATCATTTGGTTTTTGCAGAAATACTGAGTGCACTTAAAAGTCAGAAAATTGCATCACTTTTCCTGGATTTTCATGCATGATTGAATGAATTTTTACTTGTTCAGTGAGTTGATTTACTGCTTCGGTCACATAATTTTCCATTTGTGTTTTGCACCATCTCAATCTCACAAATTATTTTTTACCTTAGATGGTGATTAATGCCGTATGTATCTTTTGTGTTTAAAAGATAGAATAAAAATATTCTCATTTTTCACGTTTGGCTTATTTTTAGTATTCATAGTATAAACGATTAGAGCTTCAAACATACAACCATCAATGCTTTTCCGCGGACAGTAGCCCTTCTGGAATTTTATATCCTTTCAAATAGAACTGCAGGTCCCTGTGCCTGGACTTGGGACTCCAAATAGAGATCCTGTTCCAGCTGAGAGGACTGGAACTGGGGCTGCTTAGCATAACCAGGGACCAGGATCTATATTTTCTTTCCATTTTACAGTGTTCTCAGCATTTTTGACAAGTCACTAAATTATATAAACAGCACACACATAATCCCCATGTAAAAAAAGAATTTAAGCATTTCAAATAAAACTAAAGTCTTTTTTGATATAATCTTTTTTCCCTTCTGTATAGGCAATGCTGTTTTCAAATTTGGTAAAGATCTTCTCAGAATCCACACATACACATTTAAGAAGAAAACTGAAAAATACAGATTTTTACATAAATAACGTATTGTACAGATTTCCCAACTGGCTTATTTTTCTGAACGATGTGTCTTATGAATCATTGTACATCTATATCTGATGATCTGCAGTATTCTTTGATTTTTGAGAACAGAAAAGACGGGTTTATTGAAATCCACTATTGAAGGAATCGGAAGGCAAGACAGGAGCAGTCTGCTGCTGCAGTATTCTTTTTAACTCTTTTATTTTATGGGATAGCTAGGTATTGTTGCCTTTCTAGGAAGGTTATATACTTTAAGAATCTGATAAAAGCTGTGTGCCATAAATCTTCTCTTTAGAACAATGCATGTGTGAAGAATACACATCACTCTGTTTATATTATTTTTATCTTTTCAGTTTTAGTTTGAGAGGCTTTCCCCCCTTGACTTTAGCTACATGAACTGGGGTCACCTTATTGTAGTACTCCGTGTGAGGTAGTTTCCATATTGGTCCCATGCACCTGTGGAATTTTTTTTTTTTTTATGGATTATGGCAATGTTGGAACTTTATCCACCATTGTACATAAAGAATGTACATAAAGATTGAGAAAAAAATGAGAAACTAAGGGAATTTTCATGGTAGGTCTTCCGGTATTTATGTTATCCAGTCTCTGGTAAGGACAATGGGACAGGAATGTGTGGAGGTGTGAGCTCATCATGCTCTGGAGGAGGCAGAGATCAGAAGAGACAGGTGCTCCAAACAAGTGGGTGGTGAGCACAGAGATGTTTAATTTTGATCTAACTACCAAAGGAAATACTTCAGCAAGAGCTCTAGACCTGGCACCCAGAAAAAAAAAAAGGCCTTACCATTTCATTGAACAGAAAATTGATGAGAGAGGTTAATGAATGATTTCTTCCTTCAAGTGGTCTTTATGGAGAACACTGTGTCATATAGAGAAGTTAGAACAAAGATTAATTCTACTTTGCTTCATGTGTTTGCAGACACCAAGCAGACATGCTTAGAGAAAAAGGAATCAAATGACTCCATGTAAATGCAGGTTAAGAATTGTGTTAATTTTCATGATTTTCTAAGTTCTTAGGGGAGGGACCTGACTGAAGAAGGTGTTGCCAGTTGAGAGAAGGTGTTCAAAGTGGTGACTAGAGCAACCTTATGAAAAGTGTCCAGGTGAAGTTGATAGGGATAGGGACTGGCAGAATGCAGGAATCTCAAGCAGTCAGAGTGTCATGTCCACAGACCCTTTGGGCGCATGTGGGTGAGAGAAGTTAAAGTCAGTGCATCCTGAACTTCTTGAAGTCTATGTGGGAGGGTGCCCAGGTTCAAGTCATGGACCTCTTGCCTTGTCTGCACTTTACTTTATGATCTCATTAGAGCTTGTGACTTTAAATACCTTCTATGTTCTGATAAAATCCAACTTTTCTGTCTCTGGATTGGACCTTTCCTTGAACTTCAGACAAGGATATCCAGCCTCTTTCCTGATATCTAATCAGTCTCAAAGTGAACCTGTCCAAAGTTTGCTTCTGATTCTTCTTTCCTTTTCTATCCAAACCTGTTTCTCCCTCTATCACCTTTTGTTTTTCTCAGCAAATAGCAGCTCCATCTTTCCAGTCACTGGAATTAAAAAAAAACAAAAAACAATATATGTATTTTTATATATATATATATATATATATATATATATATATATGTTGATGCTATTGTTCACTCTTTTCTTTCTCCCATAACCCACTTCCAATCCAGTTTGGTGCAAAACCTGTTGCCTCACCTTCAAAATAAAGCTATTCCACTCTGGAAACCTGTCAAAACCAGAAGTGAGTTCTCCAGCCCCATTGCTTCCCAGCTTAACTTCTTATGTCTAGTTGTATCCCCTTAGTTTCTTCTATAGCAGCTTTCTATATATATTTATCTCCTTACTTCTATCCACTTTCATGTCTATATCTTCCCAGTGTGCTTATATATTCATATCTCTAAATTATCATCATCACCATCACCATCACCATCATCATCATCATCATCATCATCATCATCTGTATTTCCTTTGTGATTTTGTTAAAACATAATGAAATGTTGTGCCTTTGCATTTGCTTTCAAGTTACAACAGCTCCTTTTTTAGTTTCACATGACTCCCTCCCTATCATCACCTTAACATTTCTTATTCTTTCCACAACACTCTTGTAACATAAGTGAATTATTTCTTATAATTGTCCATCTTCTGCATAATGAAGGGATATTGTCCTATTTGTTTCCTGCTGTATCCCTGGCTCATGAAACAGTGCCTGAATTACAGTAGACTTGTGGTTAATATTTGATGAATTTATCAATGAGTGTATGAATGAATTCAGAAAGTTAAAACAACCTAAAAACAAAAAAGTCCTCTCAACAGTGAAAACAGCCAGTAAAATTTGAATGTAAGGAACATTTAGAGTATGTTTTCAATTTTATTCTAAAAGAAACATTCTTGATGTTTGGCTACATCATGGGTTCAGTAACTTTCTTTGACATATTGAGGAACTTGGCATTTGCATAGTTTAGAACTGTGTTAGCCATGGTAGATATTTCTATACTATGAAATCAAATTAAATTATAACCTTGTACTCCATGTGGTATTTCTTTGGGGAGGTAGATGAGATGCATTCAAGAACAACAGCCATCTGTAAGACACAGGGTAATTAGGAATGGAGAGAAGGCTCAGCTCCTTTGTTCTGAGTAATGTGGGAATCAACTATAACACTGAGCTTTGGATTTGTGGACTTCATCTATCAGATTCTTGAATTTGCCCTATTGACCTAGAGCTGTTTCCTGGTGGGATGTTCTCCCTTTGTCCAATGTCCACAGAGTGATTTGTTTCCGTTGAGGAAAGTGGAAGTCTTTTATATTACAATTACTACTAAATCTTTAAATATGAAACGACCACTTAAAAATTACTTAATCTTGTTGATTTATCCAGAGTACTTGCAGCCTGTTGATAGTCTGTGTTAGTCTTATCATGGCATTTATTATCTGCATATCTGTTATTTGAAGAGATCAGGATATCAAGTCAATGAACAGCTTGTGCAGAGAGAGTTTCAATGCTAGTGAAAGAAAATTGCAGATAATCTTCCCCTTTAGAGTAGGAGATAAACTCTGCCACTTACCCAAATGCCATGATGCCAACATGGAGCAGTTATTAATTTGGATAGCAAGAAATCCTGCTTCTGCTAGTGGTATTTCCAATGGGTATGTTGTCACCTGCTCAACTGAACACCAAGGTGCCTGCCCTTAGGTCTATACAGATTCAAGGCCTCACTCACAGGTGGTGTAGTGGTTGAACTTGTAAGAGAGCTGAAGTGGTTGAACTTGTAAGAGAGCTGGACCCTCCATTGATTATAAAAACATCAGTTTGTTTATATGCCAATAAATTATTGACTAGCTATTACAGATGACCTGACCTACTGTGCACCAGGGATCACACTCAGTGACTTGATTACTCCTTGTGACAATACCACAGGGCAAGTATTATGTCTTGCTGTCAAGGCCACTGAGACTCTGAGATGTGTCTAGTGTAGCAACTCTCTTGTTTCAGTTAGGGTCTTGAGGATGACCTGGGAGCAGGAGTTTTTAAGTTTACCCAGAACTGAGTATATGTGCCTAGATCTCTGGAGTGGCAAGGACTGTATTCCTTTCTGAGACTTGGCCAATAATGTGGTTCAGCAACTGTGTGCCTGTTGCCTCTCCTTTTGTCATACATTGGTTTGCTTTCTCTTTTTACCGTGTTTTTTTCCTCTTGGGAGATTCTGCATACTTGGTGTTCCTGAGTTCTTTTAACTTTGACTTGATGTCCTCTGGGATGGTTCTACACGACTTCATGTTTTCCTGATGGCTTTCATTCTGCTCAGCTTAGTTTCTTGAAGGGAGAATCATGTTGAATCATATTGACTTAACCACTTTCCCCGACTTAACAGATCACTTAAACATGCATTGTCATTTGACCAGGTACCTAACAAGGGTTCTATTTCAGTCCATTTTGAGCTCCATGAAACATTATGGTACCACCTTGCAGCCACCTTGGGCACTTTTCTCACAGAAGGCCTGAGTAGAGTGATTTTTCCTGTAGGGAACTGTGAGAATGTTAAGTGACATAACTGACTTATCTAGTGTAAATTTACACCTGGTGGAGTGGACATTTAACCATGATCTGTATCAGTTAACACATTGAGTGATACATTTTACCTTGTAACCTTGTGTGTGTGTATGTGTGTGTGTGTGCGTGCACGTGTGTGCGAAACAAAAGTTTTACAAAGCAGTTTACCTTTAGTCCTGGCAGTATTCTACCACGTTTCCTGTTCTGTCCTTTGTTATGTTACATTTAAATTGATGATGATCAGAAATCTATAGACTTTATTTTTTTATTCACTGAGAGGTTATAAATTGTAGTTTCAAAAATACTAGTGTTAGACTCCAAGATTCTTGGTATTTCATTGCATCATCATGCAGGGGGCAAGTAAAGCAAGCCTCAAATCTGGTACCTGCACTACCGTAACTTAGAAACTGGTTTAGGAGAAGTAGAAATGAAATGTCTAAGTAATGTTTTTGAACGAATGTAGGACAAAATGCCAAAATAAGTGATACAGATAGTAATCATAGAAAACAATAAAAGTAGAAAGAGGTCTCTAGAGAGTTTTGGCTAAGAATAGTTCGTCTTGATGGACAGAAGAATAGGGAATAAAAGGAATAGAAGTATAAAATATAGCTTGAATGAAGTCTGATATAATGTCATAAATGGAGGTAGAAAGGATATTCTATGTCTATCCCTCAGACCGCCTGTCCAATAAAACCCTTGTGTGCTTCATACATCCAACATAAAACACCACTTCACTCTATTACTTATTTTTCTGGAACTGGCTTTGCTTTGTTTTTATTGTAAATTTAAGAACTTCACTTCTGTTGTTGTTCTAAGTAACTTACTGTCTTGGAGTTGATCATTCCTGTCCATCTACCATTTTGCAAAAACAACAAACAGAAATTAAATAACAACAAAGATGTTGGCATGATCTCTACAAACAGGTGTTCTTTTCTGCAAGAGGAGCCCTCAGACCTGTTCTGCCTAGGTCAGCCCTGACTTGACTCAGGCCTTCACTATGTGCCAGTGACGTCATTCTGATTATGCCAACTATGGCTCAGGGCTCCTCCTCCTCGCTCTCACTCTCGCTTGCACACCTGCTGTCAACACTCATTTTCAACACTGCTTCTTAATCCATTGCATCATTTGAGCTCCTGTAAAGTCTCTTTTTTATCAGCTCCTTTTCTTTAATTACTAGTGTTTACTTTTCTCTTTAGCTTTCCTTGTAGGCAACAGCCAATAAATGCAGATAAGTTGCATCCTTAATTCCATTTGTCTGCCTACTTGTTTCATTTTTTTTTTTGAGAGAGGATTTTTAAACATACTTCAGTATTGATTAAAATCAGTGTCTCAGTAACAGTCCAGACATTTATTAAACAAAAATAAAAAAATTTAAAGAGTAAAAAAATAATAATAATAAAACTTAAGCGAAACCCCTCCTCCCACTCAGTTACTATTGATATTTTGATGATCACTTTTTGGACTTTTTTTCCCAGTGCATATAGTTTTTTTTCTTTCAAAGAAAAATTTAGTAAGCAAAAATTTTTCTTATTAATCCTTGTTTTCCCTTTAATGTTGTAACTATTTCTCATCATCACATCTGATGTTTTATAATTTATTGTTTTCTTCTCTTAACAAAATTGTGAGTTGCTTTCCATGACATTAACCTTTCTCTCACAAGAACATTTTCATGTATTATATGTCTTGAACTGGGTGGGAGTTTGACTCTTTTATGCAGTTCTCCATTGTTAGTCATTAGTTTTTATTTTTTTAACAGTCAAATTTAAAGTAGATTAGGTTCTCTACAACCATAAAATTTTTGAGTTACAAAACTAATGAGGATGTGTTTTCCTTATTATAAAATTAAACATTTTGGTTATGGCTGAAATCAGCTTTAACTTTATGACCGACCCAGCCCCTCCACTGTTAACTGCTACAGGTAGCCTGGTTTGCTTCTTGGTATTTTATTATATATTCCACTTTTAAAATGTTAAATTGTCTTAGAGAATTGCCCTTCCCTCTTAAAATTAGGTTCCCTTTCAACCTTTCTACTTCTGTGTTATTAACTTTTCATGTTTTCGACTAGCTTGATTTTCTTCTCTTGATTTTGATAAAGGAGAATCTTTTACTTATCTAGGGGATAAAGAATGAATGAATTCTCAGTGTGTACTCAGTAGTCCACAGGGCAGTATATGCTAAAAAGAGCCATGAGTGAAAGAGAGGAATTTGTGTAGTGGAAGAAAGGCCAAAAGTAATCAACAAGTCAAATTTCCAGGGTTCCAACCAACACCTTAGCTTTCACTATGGTGGTAGCTGTGAATCAGTGTGAAATTTCTATTTCTGTTGGTGGAAGGCTTTATTTTAGGAGAAGAAAAACTGTAGATCACAACACTAAGAAGCTAGAAGTGTTAGAAGACAGTGTGCTTTTGTGGTTAAGAGCTCAGCCCTATCTTTGAGCAGGCAGACCTGGATTTGAATCCCAACTTTCCACTTACTAGGACCGATAATCACTTTTCTGTATCTCTGTATTTTACAAAGTAATGTTAGTAATACCTTCCTTGAAGAGTTGTTACACAACTTAGATGCATGGAAAGAATCGTACCTGAGGCAATGTAAGTATTTCATACAATGGGAGTTTGAGAAATATGTGGAGGACCAATAAGAAATCAACCAGGCATTAGTTGAATCAGAGCAGGGAGGCTGGCAAGGACTGGCTGAAAGTAATGCATGTCTAAGCACAGCAGTTTATTCTTGTACATTTAATCATTTACCTGTTTGTGGTTTGTACTCTCAGTTTCCTATCTGTATTGAAATAATTTGGGTTCATTTGGGGATGTTGGCTCTGTCTGTTGAGAGTGTCTGTAAAGAGTGAGGCAGGCCGTGGAGGAGCAAAAGCTTCCAGCCCTGGCTTGTGTTATCTTGATTTACTATCATTTTATAGACCTGAGATTACAGAGGAGCCTGAGCATGCTTGCTACTTCTTGAAATCTTAGAACTTTGAGGATTGTAGATAAGCTTGATAACAGGAGACCAGAGGAGAAATCCACTTTTTGAATAAACTAGTTAGGAGACCCCTTGCATGTAACTTAATTTTTTTTATAATGAAGTGTGTGATTTTATTAAATGGGTCATTATCTTCTACGTTTCCTTTTAAAAAAAAAGTGGAAAGGATAATGCTAAACAAAGTTAGACGGAGGAAAACAAATACTGATGTTCTCATGTACTTGTGGAGTGGAGGGAAACATAACAGAGAATCAATCAAAACCAAATCAATAGTAAACCCTTAACATGTAAATCATGCAACACCAGGGGAGGAGGGGACTGGAAGGGAGTAAGGTGAGAGCATGAGAGGGAGGGAGCCCAATAGAAGATGGTGGGAGATTGTTGGGGCTCTTGTGGAAGGTAGGGTTGTGAACATATACTTTTGTAGAGGTTTGAATCTGTTAGTGCCAGAATAGATACAAAGATATAAATTTACCTTGCCTCAATAAACTTAATTGAAGGAAGAAAAAGATAATATTCTCCCTGTTTAACTCTCCCTCCCTAAAGATCTGGTATTGCCCCCCATTTTCATGTCATTTATTTCAGGTTACACAGACCTCTGGGAGACAGAGGGTCTTGTGGCAGCCGGTAGTGAAGGTCAGTGGTCTCCAGGCCTCTCCCAGAGCCAGGCAGGGTTGAAACACAGCCTGCAGGCTGACACAGAGCTGGACCCAGCCAGATTTTTCACTTTCACAACTTCAGACAGACTCCCTGAGAGGCCATTCCCATGTTAGTTACAGTGAAAGCACTCTAGCTCATTTGTAATTCTAGGTTGTGTTCAGTCTGTAGAAAGACCTGGGAGTGCTTTTACCCTGTGGTATAATTTTACTTTACTATTCATTCCCTTCCCACTTGAGCTCTTGAGAACAGAAACCTGTGAATAGCAAATCACCACAAGGCATGAATAACTGACTGATTTTCAACGAGTGAGTAAACTCCACAAGTTCAAAGGTCTTAGCTCAAAAGGGTATTCAGTGTACATTGATGCTTTATGGAACCCGAGAGAGCCTGGATTATAAATATGTGATCTAATTTTTAACTGGCAACTTCTCTGAGCCTTTTTGGTTAATCAGTCTTTTGAGGTTCTTCTCTTCTGGTTTCCCTGACTGGTGGGGAAAGAGGAAGAATATGTCTTCCACTAAGTCTAGAAACAATATCAAGCCCCAGAAACATATTTGCCTCCTCCCACCCCCAACAGAAATGTTATTCTGGGTGGTCAGAGATTGGTGTTAGTGAACTTGGCTTCTCTCCATAGATACAGAATCACTCCCATTTGCAGATAGCTCAATATAAATGGAAATGTTTGGACTTTACCTGAAGCTGAGTAGACTTGTTTCATAATTTATTCCAGTTAGTAGAGTCAAAGACCAAGGAAATTTGCACAACATTTATGCCTTTCCTGACACAACCCCCTACCACTTGGGGCAACAAACCTCACCATGGTGAGCATCTTGATGGACTCATTGCTTTAAACCTCTTGCTACATTTTGGGGTAACCATTGAAGATGTTCACCCTTGCAAAAATATTAAGAAAATGGATATGAATACTAGATAGATTATCTATATTTAACTTTTGAGTTTATAGTTTGAGTTTATAGTTTTTTAAAAATAAATTTCATATATTACATTTTGGTCGAACTAGACATATTAGATGCATTGATGAAGTATCTTGGACTGTTCTTTATTAGTTTTAGTCGTTTGATAATTTTTCTCTCATTTGGACATGGGAAGTTGGTTGCAAACATTCTAGTGAAGAATTTCAATACCAATTGCAATAATAAGAATACAATTTATTATTATGAACATAAAATTATTGTAACAATATCATGTCTCAGTCTTTTGGCTAAGATCAGGTGTCAAATTATTGTTAACAGTAGTGAGTCCTCTGTATTCATACTTTTAAACTTATGTCAGAACTGTAATTTTGGACAGTTATTTATTTTGACTATTTTTATCCACTTAAAATCTTGAAGATATTGGCATGCATTCATGCTTTCTTCTTAGAGTCTAAAGTCTCATGGAAGATTTGAACAGTTTTGTGAGTTGGTTTTATTTTACAAAATCAAGAGCTCCAACTAAAGTCATATTCTTACTTAGTGTTTCATTAAACTACTTTTGCAATTTGAATTATCACTGTTATAGCTAAAATTTTTAAAATTTAAACTGGTGAGAGAAAGTTCAAGTGAGGTAGCAAGAGATCACTAGAGGAGCATTGGTTTGACCTTCTGTTCTCATGTGCGTGCAACCAGAATTATCAATGTGAACTGAATATTTTAAAGATTAGAAAGGAGCCGGTACAATTTTAACTTCTGTCACTTTGGCACATCAGAAATCAGGTTTTAGAAAGTGATATATTAGTTTTTCTCTGTCACATGTGGAAACAAGGGAAGCATTTGAAGAAATCTGATAAACTTAATATTTTAGATTCCTTCACAAAATTATGCAAACTCAAAAAATTTTTGTAAACTGTCAGCATCACAAACATGTTTTATACATATTTTTTCAATCAAAAAAAATGTTTGAGCTTTAATGGTTTTACTTGCTGACAAGGCCGCTGTTTTTGTCCAGAAAATTTCCAGAGATAATTGCAATTAAAACTTAGACATGTTCTTTCTTCTTCTTTCCTTCCTTCTCTTTTCTCCCTCCTTGCCTCTTTCCATTCTCTCTTTCTGCTTGATATTTTGCTTATTGTTCTCTTTTCTGTGCTCTGGTCACCTTGTGGGATGCTCCTTTTATATCCCGCTGTCCCCTCTGATTTTATTTGCACCATCTCCTTAGAGTGTGATTGTCTTCCCTGTGTAGGGCCTCCCTTTAAGCACCGCTCTTGGTGCAACTTAAAGTTGCACATGGGCCGAGAGCACAGGTGGACAGCAGGATTCCTCTTGGCTCGGAGAGAAACCTGTCCTGCCTGCCCCTGGCAGGATCTGAACTGGCTGAGACTGAAAAACAGACCCTGGAGTGGTGGTCTGGCCACCAGCCATGAGAACATTTGTCAGAATTCTGCAGAGTGTATTTTCGGATTCCCTGAAGGTGCGATGCTTGAGTTTTCTTAATTATGATCCAAGAATGCTTCCTGGCATCTTCTCTGTTGCAGGTGCTAGTTTCTTATGGGTGACTGTGGTTAAAGGAATATTTGATCATTGTTTGTATTGGTGTTAGTGAAAGCTGATAATTCTATTCACTAGTCTTTGCTTTTTTTTTTTTTAAAGCAATCTCTCTTCCGCCTTAAAAGAGCAACTGCCTTAGTTGGAGGAGGGGAAGTTTCCTTTTCTTTTTCATCTAATAAGGTACTCTTAATCCCTCTGTAAACTAGTTGTCATCTGTATAGACCTCTGAGCCCAGTTGTTTCACTCTCTCCCATAAGATTTCCTGGTCTGAGCTCACTAGTCTTTTGCAATAAAGATGACAATAAAGATTCTTGCTTGTGACCTCACCTGAGGAGATCGTGAGCCTGGCACTTGGCTGTGGATCCACCAGTACTTTGTGTCAGGGAAGAAAATCTGTGACTCTCCTGCCTAGGGCAGAAGTAGCTCTACTTGATTTTTTTTCTTCTAATTGACCTCCACCCTTATTATGGTGTACAAAAAGCTTTTTTTAGCAGTAAATTCTTGCTGACAGTATGGTCCAGGGTTAAGTGTTGGTAAGCTAAAGACATTTCACAGTGTGAGTTAATGAAAAAACACATTTGGAGTCTAGGAACAGACCTGGTGTTATAGAGGGATCTTAGTGATAATTGCTTAACCTTAAAATTGGGTTCCTTTCCTAGGGAGTAGGGAGTCTATTACCCATATAATAATATCATAGTTAAAGAGTATGTATACTGGAGTTGGACAGGTCTGGTCTGCTGCCTATCAGTGGTATGATAGTGAATCTAAGCCCTGATTGTTTATCCTCTTCTGTGAAATTGGGACAAGAACAGTGTTGACTTTCAAAGTTTTAAGAAGGAGTCAATGAGAAAAGTTTAAATGCTTTGCATATTTCTTGGCAGTACACTGCAAGTATTCAGTAAATGATGAGTTTGCTATTGAGTCAGGCCTCTCTCTACTATATTATACTGCCCTCTGAGTTTTTCCAAACTTCAAATTAAAGACAGGAACATGGATATAGTTGACTCTTGACCATATGGGCCTCCAACCCCTTTCTAGTCAAATATCCACATATAAATTTTGACTCCTCACAGACTTATCTACAGTCACATCTTCATATCTACAGGAAATTGGTTTCAGGCCTCCCAACGTGGTGTCTTAAGTTTCATATTGTTGACCCTTCTTGCCTACAGATTCTATATATGTGATTTGGTTGTATCCATAAATGTGGAACCTGTGATGATGGAGAGCCAAGTGTATTCATTGTGGAAGGGTTAGCTGTGATTGTCTTCATTTCCACGACAGCCCACAGTAGGGGACTTTGCACTCACTGTCTTCACAGATGAGGTCACTGGTCAAACCCTGTGCAACCTCCAGATTGCCAGGTGGATGGGAGCAATGTTCAGGATAACATTTTCCAGATCCTCAATTCCAAGGAATTTTCCCCTGTAAAACTGAGATTGCATCTGCAGTTAAAGTGTTACTTTGGGTCTTTTCTCAAGCCTTCCCTTTTACTGTTGTCCTTTTGTCATATTACTAAAAAGAGGCATCTCTGTTACCCATGTCAAATCTGTGCTTCTTTGTCCTATGGTATCAAGCTTCTGGGGCACAGGATAAAGGGGGTCAACTCAAAATACTGATTTCACAAAGCCTCTTTTAATGAAGCTACTGTTCTCCTCACTCCTCTCCTTACTAAGATTTGTATTTGCAGTAAAATTTTACTTTCAGGGCTTAGTGCACTAAAATTGGAAGTAATTCTGTTGTTTTGGTCATTGGTGGTTAATGATCATGCGGTGGCTGTATAAACCAGGAGACCCTTACACTTGAAGTTTAATGGTCATGGTACATTGTAGAAAATAAAAGACATATTTGCATCAAATTATGCTAGGGTTATATTAGAGTGATAAGATACCTTATTACTTGGAACTTTATTACATTAGGAAACTGCAGGGAAGGGGTTGACGTAAACATGTGTTTTAAAGGATAAGGAAAAATAGTATGAAATCTCCAACTGCTAAGGAAAACATTTATTTTTTTTTAAATGATGGTAGGTATCAATCTTTATGTTTTTTTATATCATTGAATATATTTAAGAGAATATGGTATCAAATTTTAAAATTGTTTGCAATTAGTAGGAAGATAGTACATGTTTAATTTATCTAATTTATGACAAAAAATTTGAGATATGAACTTAAAACTGGATCTAAGGAAATTTTTCCCTTTAAACCTTTATTAGGATTATAATAGCAAAAATATTTAGTGACACTCATTGTATTTTGTTTTTATTATTGCTTCTCTACCTTTTGGCTAAGATCAAGTGCATTTTGTTTTTATTAATTTCTGTTATGAGGGGGGGCACGCTTTTCAGCTCTTCTCTAAATGTAGGATTTAATTGGTTGATATTTTACACATGCCATGTTTTTTGTTAATTTAATCTTTGCTAGTTCCTGATGGAAAAACAGGAATATCTTGTATATCAATTTCAGTGCCAGGTTTTTCAGAAGAGAAATTAGTCCTACCTTCCTGGGAGTCATAGTCCCACCTCTGTTCTTCAATTTAGAAGCTGAATTTTAATAGAACTGCAAAAGTCAAATAAAAAACTATGGTGGCTGAGGAAGTAACTGCAGTGATTTTTCTAATGCTAAAACTGCATTACTGCACCTATGAAACTGGTATTCTTGGTTCTCCTTACAAATAATTTTGTTTTTCCAAAGACTATCAGGTAGATTCCTCACTTGTCAATTTTAAATACACTGAGAAGACTGCTGAAATTTCGAGAAAGCAGAACTTTTTTTTTGCTTGATTGAGATTTTATAAAGAATATATAATTCTTTAGAGTCTTGATGAAAAATAGTGATGCCACTACCCTTACAAAGTGTCATCCTGGATGGTAAGCTTTGGAAGTGATGGCTTCATTTTCTTTATTAATAGATCTCTTCCTTTTTGATTTAGCAGAGTAATTTGATAAATGATTAGGGATATCCAAAACTAAGACTAGAACAGATTATTTTAACTTGAGAGTGTTCTACAGATACATGAGTTCAACTTTATTTTGCTTTTTCCCTTAGGTGAAAAAAAATGGATTATCTCAGACAGTTAGCCAAGAGGAAAGAAAGAGACAAGAGGTATGTTTTCTATTGAGCAGATGGTGTATGGTGTATGTGCTTTTACCTGCTGTGTGTTAGGTTTCCTCTGAAAACATTTATTTTCTTCCTTTTAGAAAAGCAATATGTTAATGTTAAATAAAACTACACATAACCCCCAGAAAAGAACATTTTAAAAATATTTGAATATCATTTTAACTTAAAAAACAAAATGCTTAGTGTAGGTATTTAAACTGGAAGAAATATGTTGAAAATGAAAATGATGTTAGATCCTGGAACTGAAAAAAAAGTACATGGTGGAAGAATTGGTGAAAGCAAATTAAAATGTATACATTTGTCTACAGACAAAATATAATGTACCTTGGTTGTGTAATGTACCCTAGCAAGAGGGAGCTGGGTGGAGACACAAGAATTTGATCTCTCTTTGCAAGATTACCATAAATCTAAACAATCCAAAACAAAACAAAAAAAAATTAAGTCACAAGAGGGTTTCGCAGCTTGAAGTTTAAATAAATGCAGTTTAAGGAAATTGTTCATTGTAATACTATTATGATGTTCCCCCAAACACTTCTCTTTTGTCTTATGAATATTAATGTGGTATGTGTAAATTTATGCATATCCACACATATAGCAGGAGGTAGCCTTACTTCATTGGTTTGAAATAACAAAATTTAACATAATAGCATAAATATAAACATTGTAGTACCATTTTTAAATTAAAAACAATCAAATTAAAAAATTTTGTAATATCAGGGTATCATCACTGAGAATTAGTAATTTTCTTCACATTTGTTAAAGAAAATAAATCTTTCTATAAAGCAAAATTTCCATAGTCTTCTCACCGATATCATTCTCTTCCTCTCTCCCCAGAGGGACTATCATTATAAACTGGTCTGTAGTCGTTTAGTGTTTTAGAATCATACTTTTCATATATATTTGTGTGGATATTAAAATGTAGATAAACAATATGGTACTGACATTCTTTGGTTGTATAGTTTTTAGATTCACCATTGTGTCTGAGATTTTTTCATGCTAATGCCAGTTAATCTAAATCATTCAAGTCGCTACATAGTATTTCATTCTTTGAATACCATTTGTAATATAATCTGTTTTTCTGATGATGGAACGAAGGGGGCCACCATTTTTCTTTATTGTTAACATTGCAGCATAAACAATTTTTCTCCCTCTTAGTGAACAAATCCAGAGTTTCTTCAGTGTTCTACTTGCTTTTGAACACTCCTATTCTTTCAGACCTTATCTACTTGAACTTATCCTATTTCCCTAATGTTTGAAAAATACTTGTTCAGCTTTATTTGAGCAAAAAGTAATGACAGCAGCAATTCTAATACTATGGTTCCTTTCTGTTCCTTAGATCTACTCTTAGTATAGGTAGCTTGATTTTCCTTTAAGTTGATGGCTCTGTTGAAGTATATTTTAATGGTTATAACATTAACTTATATTAAGCTACACCCACTTACTTGTCTTTCCATGTGATCTATTCCATTAGTTTCTATTATCAGTTTATTCCAATCTTAACATTTTGGATTTGATTTTTAAAAGCTTTTTCTTTAGAAAATATTTTGTCATTTCAAGACACCATATCCATCAACAACCTGAAGTCTTTTCTTTTGAGTTAGGAAGAAAAAAAAATCATCAGTTAATTGTATTGATTGAACTGAATTCCAGATAGAGAAAGGTTAAGTAAGACACTTTGATGTTCATACTCTAGACTCTGCAGCTGGTTACATCACTTCAGGTACTGTAGCACCAAGGAGACTAGATTAGCACATTTAGTCAAGATTTCCCTAAATGCCTATGGATGCGAAGAAGGGAGGTGAATGCTGAGATTTGCATCACTTACCAAGTATGGCCCACCCCAGAAGCTGGGGTCTGCATGCCTGTACCACTTGCTCCACTGAACTCAGTCACAGTTCAAGGACTTATGAGAAATTTCCATTGTCCTCTGGTCCACAGGCTGAAGCCCTGAGGCCAGGATAGTGACGGCAGTGTTACTAGAAGGGTTCCAGGAAGGACAGAAGGACTTGAATCTCAGGCAAACAAGGATTTTCACCACCCCTCCCTGGGGAGGAATTCTCCTGCTTTGCCATTCTTGGAGGCACTGAAGTTGATTTTGTTAAGGATCTAGATGAATTCCTTACACGGGGCACTGGTGTCCATCCACATATGTGGGTTGGGATTTCATCTTTAATGAACCCTTATCAGGAAAACTACCTTGTGCCTGGCACCAACAGTCTTTGTAGAGGGTACTTCACTCCTTCTTGAGACACTGACAAGAGCAGAGAGGTGGCTCTTGAACAGACAGGGTTACTTTCAATTGTGTGAGTTTATATAAAAGAATTCCTGTGGCAGATAAGATTGTCTTTTGAGGGTAGGTATAGTCTTGCTTTCTTAATATACCCATAATATTTACTATTATTGTGAATTAATCTAATTAAAATTTGAGTTTCCAGAGAGAAAGTTGAAGGAAAATATTTATGAAAGAT
The DNA here is from genome assembly GCA_004024945.1 of Uropsilus gracilis. Taxonomy (NCBI): domain Eukaryota; kingdom Metazoa; phylum Chordata; class Mammalia; order Eulipotyphla; family Talpidae; genus Uropsilus; species Uropsilus gracilis. The sequence goes on from PVHY01004452.1 coordinate 44,305, forward strand.
AGCCTCTAAATCCCTGACTATGGCCATAAATCCTTGAACATTAATGTCCCAGAACATTAGTGCTTTGAAAGTGAGACCAGAGGAGATGCCCCAAATATTAGTTAACTTCACACTGAGATTTTATAATGTGCTCTAGTTTCCTTCCATAGATTCCACCCCTTGGCAAAGAATGACCTCAGGATGTTGTCTTGAGTCACCCAATACTTTCCTTTTATCATATTTATACTATGGCGATTGATTCTGTATCTTGAGATTTTTGATATATTGGCCTTATAGAAAGACATTTTGTGATACAAATTTCTTAATGCTTATTTTTTCATATTTTTTCAAGATAATCTGTTAGTCGGTGCTTATAGTGGAATTATGAGAGGTATATTCATTTTGTCAATTGAAAGATTTAAAAATATATTATTTTTTTCCTTCTCCCTAGGCTATCTTTGAAGTCATATCCTCTGAGCATTCATATTTACTCAGCCTGGAGATCTTGATACGAATGTTTAAAAATTCTAAAGAACTGAGTGATACGATGACCAAAACAGAGAGTCACCATCTTTTTTCCAATATTACCGATGTCTGTGAGGCAAGCAAAAAGTAAGTTTGTGTTAGCTTACCTGTGATCATGTCAAGATGTTGTTTACTATTAAACTATGGTATTATTTGAAATTTTAAGAATAAGAGTGAAAGAGAATTTAATATAACCTCTCTTCAATAGGTGTTCATTTTCTTCCTTGAACCTGAAGCAGGTTAACCTTCTCCAGTTTTTTTTCTGTCCATAAAATGGGGGACGGGGGGAATTGCATGATTGGTTAGCTCTGAGGAAATAATTTAATTTACATTATAGATTAAGTTTTTATGATTTTAATTTCAGTCATTTTCCAAATTTAAATATATTAGTTTTCATTTCTATGGTAATTCACAGTAAGGGAACTATTATGGACATTCTTGTCTGTTTTTCATTTAAAAAATAAAATTCAGAGACTATATAGTTTCTATTGAGAGATTTAAAAAAGAACCTTAGTCTTTATGTTTTTGTCTTGGTTTTGCTTAAAGAACAATACTGTAATAAAGAAAACACCTATGTGATGCATGATTTCTTTATATTTCAAGAAATGACAACTACAGCTTGTTAATGCCAGTTCCATTTCTACGTGATAACCTGTCATAACTTACATTATTAAAAAAAAAAAAGAATTTATATTACCAAAAAAAAAAAAAAAAAGCATTACAAATGTTTATTTTATTGAGTTTGAATCACTTCTTTTAGGTACAGCCTTTATACATTTCTTAAGCTCTGAGGATTTGCAAAGCCTACGTAGCTGTGTAATGGATAGTCTAAGTCGCTTGTGATCATAGTTGCTTGCTGATCCAGTGTTTGGTCTCCAAGGGTGAATCTCAAGTGGTAAATGCTAACCCACAAATAAGCAAAATAAAATCTGAACAAAGCTAACGATCATTGTCTGAATTAGCATAAATGATGGCGCTTGGTAAGGGTGCAATGAGGATGATCTTCATCTGTTTACTTTTACCTAATGAAAAATTGTAGCTTTAAGTGGTTGGTTATTTGTGTAGGTTACTATCAGATCATTTTGACATTCCACTTATTTATGTGACATTGGGTTCCCTGACCACTTCTCGTTTTGCTAGAAATTAATATAGAGAAACCCTTCAATGTAAAGTGACGTAGTTTGAAGACAGGGACAAGGTCATTCCATTACGTGCATATATGTGTATGTATGTCGGGGGGAGGGAGAGGGGATAGGTGAGGGTCATGTCCTTACTAAAGTCTTTATAAAGAATTGATAATTTCGTTTGACACTTAGTTGAACTTCCTGGTCTGCAAAATGCCTGGATTCTTTCTAGAGCCTCTGCTGAGTGACTGTTGGTCCTTAGGGACCAGTGGTGGTGGTCAGTGGGTCATGCCCAGCATGTGTACAGGGGTATCTTGAGCAGAGTCCTTCCCCTGAAGTGACAAGTTTGGATCAGGCTGGATGTTAGGTATATCAGGACCCTTTTTGAAAATCAGAAGTGAGGTTATAGAAGTTGATGTTGACCTCTGTGTGCCCTGCTGAAGAATTTCTCCCATTTTCTCCAGATCACGTGGAAGGGGAACAGTAAATAAGGGTGGTATGGTGTCGTCCTAGAAGGGGAGGTGACATGAGTGAAAGACCATAGACCACTGCATTAACACAGACAGAAATGATCAGGACCTGGTAAACATCCAAGAGGAAGGACTTAAGAGATATTAGAACACAGAGTTGAGACTAGTTTGTGAGAAAGAGGGAAGAGTTTGTTTGCCTGCCAGATTTCTGCATAGTGGATATATTAACCAGGATGTAGAGAAATTGGTTAGGGCTTCATACAGGTGAGAAATTTGGTTTGAAACAAGTTTGAAATGATTGTAGAAGATGTGGGAATGTGTCTTCTTGAAAGGGAAAAAGGGATTGGCATTTCAGAAAAATCTTGACTAAAGACTTGAGTCATATACGTGGTTCTTGACACTGGGTTTGATGAGATAATAAAGCATGTAGCGGTATTTCTATGTGGTGTATAGTGGTGTTTCTATGTGGCAGTGTGATATTCACCCACCAGCAGCATTTGGAAAAGCATTTTTGGTTGCCCAGTGATGTCGCAGCTCCCTTTGCTGACATTAGTGGGAGTGGGGAGGTCGTAGAAGGGGAGGCAGAATGGCCAGACCCTCAGCCACTGGTAGGACTGCCCCAGAGAAGCTTGCGTTGTCCCACCATGCCAGTGGTGCTTTCCTTGAGATGTGTGGCTAGAGTAAAAGCAAAGCAAAGCCAAAGCTTGGCACAGAAACACTTCAGGAGCTTTGGGGCTGGGAAGGAAGTGAAATACATAAGCTAGGAGCTATGTTTGCTTTCCTCAGGTCCTGTGGCTTTCGGGACACTTACTCTTAACTGCCTTCCTCATCATCCTGGCAGAGTTGTGGATCTACGCAAGTTTGTCTTCCTGTTCCTCTTTAAAAGTATACATGGAGAGGAGCTGAAATCACCTGGCCCTATATTTGTGTCTTCTTTGGGAGAGTGTGCTCTTTTCTTTCTCATGGTGTAATTAAAGTGCATTCTTTGATTTGAAATGGTACCAGTACCAGCGCACAACCTTTGGCCTCCAGTCCTCCACCACCTTCCTTCTATCTTAACTGTGTTAACCTCCCCCTAGCTAAAATTCATAACCTCTCCAGGGATCTGTGATCAGCTTGCTTTTAAAGAACCAAAGATAGCCTAAGATCTTGATAATCTCATGAAAAAAAAATATTTCTAAATAAATCTTTCATTTAGAAATGAACTGACGTAACTCATAACTAAACACCACACATCGAATATGCTTTGCATTAGTGATTATTCTTTTAGATTCTACATTCACTTATATAAATTTTATATGTTTTTATATAAATTATTCATTTAGAATAGTTTAAAAATAATGTAAAAAACCTAAAACTTACTTAGGATGTTTTTAATTTGCATTAATTTGCAAGAAAATGTGATCTCATCCTATTGTTTTCAGTTTTAAGATATATCAATAGTAAAAGACTGTCAGTATCAGGAAAGGAGATTGTCATTTGTTTTGGGCTGAGTATTAATCCCACTGCTGTGTTTAAAAACCCCAAGGCCTAAGTAAAGCTTTTTTGGTGTTAAAAAGTTTTCTGCAAAATGAAAAGTAGATGATGTTTTTTGTTTTGATGTTTCCTAAAATGAGTTTTTGTTTAAATGAGTTTTTATTCTCAATTTTGTGTTTTCATTCTTCATATCTAGATTATGCTAGTAATATTTCATTTAAATTTATTTCAATAATAGAGTCTTACTATTTGTAACCTATGAAATCTGCTGCTAAAGAACTTTGCAGGGTGCTTGTTTTTCTTTTTCCCATTTCAAAGTTAAAACATTGGTATTTCTTTGGGATGTAATTTAAAACTGAAACTATGCTTGTCTTCAGTGTCTGCAGAGTGAAATAAAAATATCCATCAATGTGCTTTTGTATCCTGAGGAACTGAATTTGTTCCCAACATATAATGAGCAGCTAATGCCAAACTCTCCAGTTTCTGCTTTGCATGTAAGAGTACATTACAATAATAGTAGACATACAAAATGTACTTAGCCAGCACTTGCTTCTCCAGAAGATGTTTTCTCCTCATTTTAATCAGAATCATAATTAATTGAAATATCATGGGGCACTGAGTATTGTTTTAAATGCACATCCTTAAATATTATTTTATGAAGTGACTTCATATTACTAAAAGATGATTTACTCAATAATAGTATAACATATCCATTTAGAGAAATGTGTCTTCTATTTGATAATTAAAATTCTAAACTCTCATGCATAAACAGTAACCTTAAGAAGTTTTATAGTTTATTATTAGCATTTCATCCTTTCTGAGTAATTTTTAAAACTAAAATTTAGAAGAAAAACATTAAATTTAGGCCGGAGTGTATGGGACTCTTTATGTTGTAGAAACTGTTTAACCTTGCCCTGCAGTAATGGATGTTTCTGTTGTTTTATATTAGAAAATGTTCTTATTCAATGTATACTATAACTTCACCCCAGAATCTGGTAAATAAAGCAATTGTCCTGTTTCCCTCAGTGCAACAGAGCAACTATTTTCTTTTTAAAACTGAACTTCTTCAACTGATAATTGAATGACAGTGACATTCAGAAGCTCCATTTTATGGTACTCTTTTTCTCTATCTTGGGATAAGTAAATAAGGAAGTTCACTTGATGTTCGCTTCAATGCTTGATGGTAACATGAGTATTTTAGTTCACCTTGCTCAGCTTTCACCAATAGTCAGTGTGTGAAGTAATATTAAAAGAAATAAATGTTTGCTTAGGCATCATTTCAAGTGGAGAAATGACAACTGCAGCTTCTTAATGACAGACAAGGTCCTTTCCGTGGAGCGAGCAGGAAGGAGTGTGTATTGGGGGTGCATACGGCTTTGCAGCAGTACATGAGGGTCACTGCCAGGTAAAGATGGATTACGTACATACCCTTCCATCTATTCCCTTCTGGAATCCTACTAAAAATCATTGGAAAGTTATCACACAAATGCACAAGAATTTAACAAACAAGGAAAGAGGTGACAGCAAGAACATTCGGAACCTAAAAGACAGAAGCCCGTTCAGTTATGTCAGGCGGCCTGCAGAGCTCAAACTGGTAGTGAGGGAAGCCCTGGAAGAGTCAGGTTTATCCCTGTAAACTTCAGGAAGGTGTGAGAAATTGATCAACGTAGGGTGAAATGTGACTAAAAAGAGGAGTTCACTGAAAATTTGAGAAGTAGACTCTTGATTCACCCCAGTAACAGGGCCAAATGGATGACGTCTGAACCCTGAGACACAGGCCACTGAAGAAGCAAGGCTAGAGAGGTGACTCTGATGCCTTGTACTAGCTGCCTGCAGGGGTATCCTTCGCACTATTTTTCTTAAGGGCATTCATTTTGTTGGATTTAATTGATATTTTATAATTTTCATTAATGGTGTTTATATTCAGATATAATTATCCACACAAATATTTAAAGTTTCAAGCATTTAAGAAATATATCCCTCTCAGTAACATGGTAGGCAAGTATTTATTAACTACATCTCAGTTTCTGCTGTTTTCTAATAGAGGTAAGGTAAATATATCTAACTTTATAGACTTGTTAGGAGAATTAAATGAGATATTATATGTAAAGGCTTTAATACTTGGTCAGCTCTCAATTAGCAATAGTCTTGTTTAATATTACATTATTATTGTCATTTTAATCTTGTGTCTGGGTGTGTTATAAAATATCTCTGGATTTTGTATTCATTGACTTGAATACTTGTCCCCTCTGTATTTACCTCTGCCAGCACTAGCACTAGGCTAATGAATAGATCTTATTTTATATATACAAACAGTGGTTTTCAAAAGATGGTGGTAGCAAGTTTTATACTATTTTAATAGTCAGCTTTATTTTGACATTGAATGAATTCAAAATAAACAGATTCTTCCTTAATCATAAAAGGTGTTAGTTGTTGCTTAGATTAGGACTAGAATCTGAGCTGTGTTCTTTCTGGCCTGCTGTTGGACTTGTATGTGGTAGATTCCTTACACCACTGCTTCAAAACAGGCCTTGACATGCCCCAGCTGCCAGTGAGGCTTGTTGGTTCTCCGGCTTAATTTTTTTGCAGGTTATTTGGGCCTACTACTTGGGCCTACTACTTGCTTTACTTGTTTGTTGTTTGTTTGTTTTCCCCTCCCTTTTTTGCATTGCTTTTACAGGAGTCTGAAGATAAAGTTGTCATGTGGATATTTAAGTTGGATAATGATCTTGGTTGGATTATAGGGAAACTGTTACCAAGTGTACTCCTTAGCTGTTATCAATCTTGAACCAGAGTAGAACTTTGTGGAAAAGGAAACAATGTCTTGGGGGTGTCCTTGCAGTATTTCATCTGCATTGCATTTACAGCAATGGGTTTTGAATCATTACATGTGTGGGTTTTGAATCATTACATGGGTTTTTGACTGCCAGTTGTGAGTGAAATAAGCAGGACCACACAATTTTTCTGACTGATGGAAAAGATTTTAATGCAAACTCTGTGGATCTAGCCAACTTGAATCTAAGCACTTGATTTAAGCACAAGGAAGCTGGTTGACGCTTTAAGTTTCAAAAGCAAGCTCATTTAAGGAATCTGACTGCCTGTTTATTGTGGAAGTTGCCTCTAAGTGTCTTGAATTAATTATTAACATCAGGGCATCAATTTTGTATTTTTCTAACTTTTTATTTCTTCTGATATAATCCTTTATAGCATCCTATGAAGTACCATCAGTTCCATTTTGCAGATAAGGAGACTGAGACCCAAATTAACTGTGTGAATTTGTATAAGGCCATTCACTTAGATGGATTTGAAACTACTGAGTATTTTTTATTTTTCAAAAATATTCCTCTGGACAACTCATTTAAAGCATACAATTATTATAAGGGTTCTGTTTAAAGAACTAAATTTCAATTTAAGTCTTAACAAAGGATTACCCAAGTGGAAAGTGAGTAGGATTTGCTCTTCTGGGTGTGTCTATAATACATTGGAGCTAGATTTAGAGCTATTAGTCTCTTCTCATAAATTGAAATGTCTTTGACCTCTTCAAATGTAGAAACCTTAAAAGCGAAGAGCATTTTGTTTCCTGACATAGCTCCATGTTATTCTCCTCTTGTCATTTCCTTGGGAAAATTGCTCCCTAAGTGAGGGATATTTTACCTCCATTGTTGAAGTATTGCAGAATTTTCCAGAAGTAAACTGATTACAAAATTTTCCAGTGGTTCATATCTTGTATCAGTGGCCTTACCGTACAACAGTACAATAAAATTAAAGACAGTGAGTAGCTTAAACTCCTTAGACTACCTTTACTGTGATTTGAAGAAGAAAATGTGTATGTGAAAATATGAACAGACTGAATTCAGCTTGTTTCTTCATTTGAAAAATCTAGTGTTTCCAAAATAAACTTTTGTAGAAAATGAGGTTGTTAGTCTTTCTTAGGACTTAACTGAAGGAATGTGTTCTCTTTTTGGTGATAATACAGAACAACACCTCAGCAAAATATTTTAATTTTTTAAGATAACTTTGTGTAGAAACTACGAGAACATGATTTTCTTTAACAATCCTGAAATCCCTTTTTATATGTGTGCTCATAAAGATAGGTAAATACCACTTAAAATATTAGTTCAGCATATTATTACTATCCTGAATCTAATTTTTTTCTTTTTCAGGATGGGGATTAAATCACACAAGCCTTGCAATTTTAGATTTTACAAGTAATATTTTAGAAAAACATCTTTAGGAAAACGTTTGTCATGAATGGTATTTGTTAAAGGACTTAACAGATACTTTATCTATATAGTGTTTTCTTTGGATTTTGAAAAGTTTTCGGGAAATGATTTGAACTTGGAAAAAATTTGGTGGAAAAGTTCCATAGAAATGTCAAGATTGGCTAGGATTGACCTTGTCACTTGTGGGGGATTCAAACAAAGGCCCCTTTGTAGCAAGAAAACTGTCTCTGTATTGGGAGTTCATTGGAATTTTGTTTCTAGCAGGAAAGACTGATACTAGCAACCAGTCAGGGCACAATAGAAGTGTTTGTGTTTATCTGCTGAAGTCGTTTGTCATGTAACTCCTGCTCTTATTCCCTTGCATCTTGTATATCTTGCATATTGTATATATTTGATGCACAATACTTTGCTGTACTTGTAGGTGTATATACTGGTATGTGTATGTAGCTCTCTGAAGAATCTGCCAAATAAGTGATGTTTTTCAGGGCATCTTTGATAGCTGTTCTCACAAACTGAAATTTTACTTTGGTGTATTTTATTAAAAAGAGAGCAGAAATGATTAAGCCATGAAATGATTCTCTGAGATGTCACTAAGTGACAATAAATTAAAGATCTTCAAGAGGGCTATTTTCTGAAACAAAAAAAAAGAAAAGAAAAAGAAAAAAAAAAGATGCCATAGATTTAACCTTGTTATCTTTACTTTTGGAGGATTTGATAGAGTCTTTTAAGAATTCATGTTTTGCAATATAAAATATGCTAAGTATTGGCAATGAGTTGGTTTCTCTTGTTTGTATTTAAGATGTCCTTGTAGGATCTCTGTATTGAAAAGTCCTATTCCTTTATCCTATTTTCTTTCATCTTTTGTGATCAATATACACTTTACTTTGACAAAATTACTTTTGTAGTTGGAATTTAATTTTATTAATTTAAAATATAAGTATCATTTTAAAGTGTTGATGTACTTTAACTTAATGTAAGGTTATTACATTAATTATTAATGTTCCTGAGAGTTAAATACTGGGTTGTTATCTACTTTTTGTTGATGAAATATTCTTTCCAACTTGCAGGTGGCACATGTGTAACTATGTAGACTCAAATCTCTCTTGCACTTTCCCTGAACACTGCTGAGGAAAGCCTTTTCTTCTGAATCCTTTGAAGGTTCTCATATTTGGACGTTCAGATGTTCAAACTGGAGAAACTTGCTGCCTTTGCCCATTTTATTGCAGAGTTTTTGTTAGGAACTATTTCCCAGTTTGGGAGAGTAGATTTATGTTCACATTTCTCTTTCCTGAGACTACAGGGAGGAATTCAACTAGCCTTAGATTGCTTTTCCTCTGCACAGAAGTTGTTAAGTGACTTTACATTACAAGGAAGTCATGCTTATCAGAATAGCTAAAGAATGCCTAACCAAGGCACTAAGGTCCTCACCTGCAGTGAGTCTGTTATCACCTGCTCACACTGAGAATTACTCAATCCTGCCAGTACTTTTTCTAAATTAAATATTAAAGATTACTCAGTCCTGCCAGTACTTTTTCTAGATTAAATGGTCGGTAGATTTGGAAAGTTCGTCTCACTGAGGGTGGACTTCACAAACTTTACCTTTTGCTCACAAGTCTCACTGACATAAGGGTCTGGATGTGGTAAAAGTCATTGGGGAATGATATGAAACATGTAATTGTACTTGTTACCTTTGTGTGAGTGTGTTTTAATGTGAGAAAGATTGGCTGCAGGAAGTGAAGATGTGAAAACCTGCTAATAGGAGAATAATATTTGAAAATGATTTCTGAGAGTAAGTCTCCAAGTGATGAAAACCAGATGCCTGAAGGCTCTGTAAGCAGAGCCGCTTGTTTTTTGCTTGGGGCTGTTGAACACAGGATTCAAGGGAAATAGCAAGACCTTTTGCTCATCTCAGCTGATATATTCCTTCTAACAAGCCTGCAAGTGAGTTGTAGCAAAGAATGACATGCTTAGAGTTTGTCTGTGCAGAACAAAGAAGCTCTGCTTCTTTGAAATGCCTGCTGTCCCTATGAACTGTGCTTGTTGGGGGCTGGCCTATGATCCATTCAACTGATGGAGGCTACTCTGCTTTAATCCAAGAAACAGAAACAATAGATGAGGGGTCCGACTGCCACTGCCCAGAACCAACATGTTTGTGAGAAATTCAGATTCCACCCAGGGTACATAGTCAGAGCATCCTGGTATGGCGGTTTGTGGCATAACTTCCAGGGATCTCTACAAAAACAAGTAGGTGTTTCAGTATGGTGTCAGCTCCCATATGCAGTCAGGCTTCTGTACCTGTCTGCCTTTTTGTCTGCCTTCTGTTTTTTAAGTTTGTCAAATAGCCAGAGTCTTCAGTGGAGCGTGACACTGGGGCTCACTTTTTTCTCTTACACGTCTCAAATGAGCCAGGGTTTCCTCTACATAGTATCGTCTATTTAGGAACTTTCAATGAATGGTTCCATATGAGTTATGGAATTAATTTTCTTGGGGAAATAGTCATTGCTCTGAATATGAAACTTTTGTGCAATGTCACATCTTACTCTTTGAGAGAATATATTAGAGTGAGATTTTTCAACATGGTTCTTTGGAACACCTATTGCATATTGGACAATGAACTCAGTGTTGGAAATATGACAATGAACATGACAGACAAGTCCCTATGCTGGTGATAATGGGACAGGTTCCTGGGGACAGGATAATCCTCAAAGCAGAATCTTAGCAAGTTTCAGGGAATGAAGGGGGTGATCTTTCCTTACTCCTTGGTTTCTCTTATTTCCTTATGGTCCTTCATCAGTTTAGTCTGATATGACTATTAGTCTTTAACAAATGTTTTAATTGAAGTGTAATTCCGTCTAGTCTCTAACTTTATGTAGAAATGCCATTCTAGCCACATGCTATTAATTATTTTATATTTTCAAGTACCATTATTAAATAAGCTATGGGACTAGATAGACTTCTGTTTAAGAAAATTTCTGCTATGTTAATGATCATTAACTACAATATGAGCATTATTCTTTCAAAGAATCATAGAAACTGATTATATCACAGTTTAAAATACTAAACATACTTTCAGTTTGAATGCACAGTTCTTCGTTTTCACTGCCTCTGAATGATTTATAAATCTGGGATTTGGGTGCTGCCATTTTATCTACCTTAAGGAAAAGTCATTTGATTTATGCTCTACTAAAACTCCTTTTACCTCATGTTCTTAGGTAATGTTTACTCTTACTAATATTTCTGCAAATCATTACTATAGTTTCACATTTCAAAATCTCAGGTAATTTATTTGAAATAGAAATAGTTTCATTTGTGTTAGGTCATTGATTAAGAGATAATTCACCTGTGGTTATTTCTCATAACAAAAACTGTTGTACACCTGATTTCAGTTTACCTTTCACTGTGTTTTGTGATTAATAAACTATTTTCATGGAATCGTAAGATTGAGAGGGAGTGCAAAGGCTTTCTACGCCCTTCTGGAATTTTCTGACGCAGGCCTTACAGCTAATTAAATTCAGAACCAAGACTAAGCCCAGGGCTTCTGACCCTTGCCTCATTATTTCACTGGGAGACTGTATTTCATTCTGTTTTCAATGAGTTATATGGACTTGACTCAAAAGTTAAAGCAATATCAAATAGTATGTATTTGTATACCGAACTACCTTGATCACTGCTGATGGTCTGCTGATACACCTTGCCGATTAATTATTAATTAATGTATTAATTGATGACTTCATTCTCCTGGTTTCTTACTGCCCACCTTTTCTTAAAAAGTACTATACTATCTATACTGGTTTTCATTTTCCACTTCTCACTGAAGTTTAAATTGAAGCTCTTAGGGACAGTCTGGTGCCTGTAGATACCACTTCCTTGCTATAGTTAGAGTAGCACCTGAATGCTATATTTAGCCTCACACTGTAGCATATGAGAAATATGAGGTCTTAGCTCTATAAAAACTAAGTCATGCAAATGATTGGAAATAGAAAATTCTGAGATTTCAAAATGAACCGTTTCTAAAATTGTTATTATTTGAACCCCAGCAGAGGTTTGGGCATCATTACTTTGAAGAAAAGAAAGGGAAACCTCAGAAGGCGGAAAAGAAAGTTACCCATAATCACCCATCAGTGGGTGTCTGATGGGTGGGACTTGTACTCATATTTGCCTGCTATAGGAGCCTGATATCTTTGTATCATGGACATGGATACCCATTATTTGTAGATTCCATGTTTGCAAATTTTTCTAATCACTACATGTGTAGCCTAAGATCAATACTTGAGTGGAAAGTATAGAGTTCTCATATATTCTCTGTACACCTCTCCCATGAGGTATACATCCCCAACTGCTCCAGCAAAGGGGTACATTTGTTACAATCTGTGATCCTGCATGGACACTTCATTATCACCCAGAGCCCTAGTTTTATTAAGGTTCATTATTGCACATTCCAATGGGTTTTGATGAAAATATATAGAGACGTGTGTCACCATTATAGTAACATTTGGAACAGTTTCACCAATCATTTTTCACTTGCCCCAAAACCCAGGTTAAGTGCTAATTAATTTTTTAGTTTTACCCTTACCAGTGAAGCTGAGTTCTTAAGTGGTTATTTGCTTCCCACCCCCAATATCTTATAAGATGGCTGTTAGATTCCGAAAGGCACTGTTGAAAGACTGGATATGGACACTTTGAAGGGTGGAGACATACTGGGAGTGGTTGGCATATAGATGGAATTTCCAGTGATGTGTTAGATGAGATTACTGAGGAAAAAATGGCGATAAAGGAAAGAAGGCTAAATACCGAGCCCTGAGATCATCCAACACGAAGGGACTGAGAAGATGGGGGAAGAGCCAGTGAAGGAGAGGCCAGTGGGGGAGGAAGGGACTGTAGGAGCATGTTGTACTATATAAAAGCCAAGTGGCATCCAACTTCTTTTCCTTCCATATTTAAAAACAACATCTTGAGCATCACTGATCTCTTATGGACTCCTTTTGTGAATCTGTGTATTGAACTCTATCTCTGAGATGCAAAAGTTTACACAGGAAGCTGTTATTAGTGGGTTCACTTCTCTCCCCACCGTGTAATAGATGTATAGAGGGTATACCTTCAGAACCCCATTTTGATTGTTCCTCCTTCAAAAGATTGTCTGAAGTAGTTGGCATCTTTTCAATATGGAGAAAGGAGGAATAGAGCGTCACTGTAAATGACAGTGAAATATTGTTGAAATGTCACTCTGCCACTTGGCATAGATGTTTCTTCCCAGTTTCAGTTGTTTTCTTTTTTCCCTGGGTCTCAGTTGTTTTCTGAATTCATAAGTACAGTTCATGTTTACAGACATGTTAACTTAAGGAAATCCAGATACCGAACAGGTACATTCTAGCAGGGTGTATTACCATCCTCAGATTGCCTTTCTGAATACAAAATGAGCTACTCAAGGGTTTTTGTTATTTGTGGTGTTTTGATTGACAAAGAGACTAATTTTATAAAAACATCTATTGCATAAATAAGGTGCCTGTGTTTATAACTTTGTGTTGGCGTTTTGGAAGGGCTTGCTTTTCTACTGTCGAGTGTGAAGTAAATGCTTATAGGTTTCCTTATTTAGTCCTTATTCATACCAATTTTCACATATGCAGTAGCCAGAATCAACATTCAAGAAATGAAGTCTTTACCACATAGTTTACTACCTTTCTATAATCTTAAATATGCCATTTCAAGAGAATTTATTGTGCACTTGTCATGGATGCTTTTTCCTTCCTCCCACAACCCCTGTAAAAATTCATTATGGTACCACCTTGGACTTCTGCCAGCATGCTATAAATAATCGGACTTAACTTCTCATCTATTTTCATCTGTTCACTTTATGAATATAAGTTGACAAGACTTTTCTGCTAATTTTGATTCACAAGGTTGCATTAAGGTTATAAAGAGATAACTGGGTATAGTTCCCCACCCTTTATTTTTTAAAATTAATTCCAACAATTCTGATTAATTGCATTTACAGAGATAGCAGTTGTTGCAGTTTGCACACTTCCATTTTACATTTAAAACGTACATGCGTTAAAATTTGATACTAGGTGCAGCAATTAATTCATCCTCATTGTTCAAATAACATTTTGCTTGTTAATGCAATTCTTTTATTTATCTTCTTTCTTTCATATTAATAGGAAAAACTTTAGGCATAAGGAATGGATCCGTGCTTGTATAAAACTTCCTAATGAATAATATATTGCTTTTCTTAGGAATTGAATGAATACCAGAGGTTTTTCTTTCTCCACATATATGCACTTGGGTACTCAAGTTCTTTGCAAATGGAAACAAAAGCTTAATGAACCACTAATAACAGTTTGCTTCTAAAAGGCACATAACCAGAACATGTAGAATAGTGATTTCAGAAACCTTTTTTGACTTGGATGAAGATTTGCTTTCCATGTATCTTTTGGGTATTTTGTATCTGGTAGTATCAATGAGATATACTACCATTTATTTTGCCCCATATGAAGGATACTTAGCTAAGTCTTATTATAATTTGTGTCATTTAATCTAATGTTATCCCTTATGTAGAAAATAGTGTATGTGTGTGGGAGGGAGGCAGATGAGAACGAGAGAGGTTAAATAAATTGTGTTCAGTGTACTTATGTACTCAGTGTAAGTGATAAGCCAGAATTCAGACCTAAATCTAACCAGAACCCTCTGTAGAAAATGGTAAACTCCAATCCTCATCTGGGTTCCAGGGTACTCAGCTGAGTAAAACAGGGTAGGTGTGAAATGGTCCTGGGTGGGCTGTGAATTGGGGTATGAGTGTCACCCTAGCCACAGTGGCTTTTGTGGGAATGTGAGTTCAGTGTTGTGAACCTCTTACATTTTAAGAGAAATGAAGAATCTGGATATGTAGGTGGAATCTTTGTTTTTAAATATTGGAAGCTAATACAGAATCTGCAAATATACTTCTAGAGGGCACTATCAACCAATCAGCCACCGCCCTGTGAGCAATAATGAATAATTTTTAAGTTTGATCATTTTGTCTGAATTAACTTAATAAAATTCTTGGGCCTTGTGCTTGAACATAATCAGTTTCTTGAAGTTCCTGAGACACTACAGATTAGCAAGTATTGGAGAAAGGAGGATGGGAAATAGATTGTAATGTATTAGGGTAAATGCTGTCAACGAGATTTGAAATTAAACATCAAAATTTTCAGATACCCTTTTCCCCATGGTATATAACTTGAAGCATAAGAAAATACAGCTGTATAATTTTTAATAACACATCCTCATCTTTCTCTCACCCCCTCATGCACAACCTTCCCCACCATTAATGCTAGACACTTAGTAGACTTATGTCTACACCTTTGTAAGATTTCTTTTTTTCACTTGCAGGCATTTTATTTTTATTGATTGAGATAACATTGGTTTACAACATTGTGTATGTTGTAGAGGTGTGGAATCATCCCTTCAGGTTATGTCCATATCAC
This sequence comes from Uropsilus gracilis, assembly GCA_004024945.1. Classification (NCBI taxonomy): domain Eukaryota; kingdom Metazoa; phylum Chordata; class Mammalia; order Eulipotyphla; family Talpidae; genus Uropsilus; species Uropsilus gracilis. The sequence goes on from PVHY01004452.1 coordinate 59,562, forward strand.
ATCCATCACCAAGAAACTCATTTTCCTCCACCATAGTGCATTGGTTCAGTCCTCACTTTGCTCTCCTTCCTCTCCCTCTAGCAGCCTTGTTTCTGCCAAAGTTATCACCAGTAGTACTGTAGTGAACATAGGGCTGCATGTTTCTCTTTGAACTAGTGTTTTTTTTTTTTCTTTTCCTCATTCTTTGCACAGATACTTAGAGGTAGAATTGCTAGGTCATATGGTAGGTCCATTTTAAATATTTTAGGATGTTGCCACACTGTTTTCCATAAGGGCTGTTTCAGTTTGCATTTCTAGTGTATGAGGCTCCTTTTTCTCCACATCTTTGCCAGCATTTGCTATTTATGATCTTTTTGATATGGCCCATCTTCCTAGTTATAAACTGGTTTTGATTTTCATCTCCCTGATGGTAAATTATAATGAGACTATTTTAATATGCCTTTGGCTGTCATATTTCTTTGCAGAAATGTCTATTTAACTCTTCTCCCATTTTTTGAATTGGTTGTTTTGTTTTTGTATGAACTCATCATAGATCTTGGATATCATCTCTTTGTCAGATGCCAGATAATCATCCCTTTGGTCAAATTTTTCCTATTAGAAAAACGAAAAGATAAAATAGCTTAACTTTTAAACAAATATTAACAGACATAAATGCAGAACCTTTAAAAATAAATGCATACACATGTAACCACTTGATTTTCTTTCTTTTTCTGATTAAAAGTCTTAGAAAATTTGAGTTGTTTCCCAGATAATACTCTGACTAGAAGATATAAGAGCCACAGACAACTGAGAAATACTTGAGTAGAAAATATATAGATAAGAGAAATAGATTTTGTGTAAATACAGAAAATAAAGTTGACAGAAGAAACTTACTATGTTGAGTTTCTAGTGGTCCAAATACAGTGAAGTACCTTTAGCATGCAAATCATGATGGACCAGTGAAAGGTCTCCTTGCTATAAAGCATTTAGTGCCTACTCTTTTAAAATTGAGTATACCACTGTGCTGTAGAGGGTGAAGTTTAGGTTTTGAAAGTCTAGGAAACAATAATAGCATCTCTTCCACCTTGTCCTAAAATTCTCTTAAAAGGTCATGGTCAGATTTTTGACCTTTCTACCTACATCCCCAGCTACATTGAATCTGTTTGTCTTGCCTGCACATAGGCCCAGAGTGTGAAAGCTGCAGTCATAGGCCATTTCAGATGTTGGAGAGACACTATGTTAACTTTTCTACCTAATGTTTCAGATGTTTAGGCAAACAAACTACTTCTGTCTTCTTTTTCTGTTGTCTTAAAAAACAACAGGAAGATCAATATATCTAATACGCAGAAATACTAAGATTTGCAAAAGAAAAGCAAATTTCAGCAAAATTATGTTTCAGTTTTGAGTTCTTTCAAAATTCCCAGAGACTATATGGTAAAGATAAATCTTGCATATCATTTTGTAAAACGATCAGCCTTTGAAATATTCAGTATATTTCTGATTAATAATAAAAAACATTTTGTCCACAAAAAACATTTTGTTTTAGAGACCATTTCCATGGAACCATATCCTATTGCTGAATTAGTTTTTCCATTTGCTATTAAAAAAGGGGAAAGTATAGTTTTTGTTTTAGAAATAAGCTTGTGGGTTATTTATTTTGCATAAGTTTGAGTTTTAAATGAAATCCTTGGAAAAGGTACTATGTTCAGTGAAGAAATGTATAAAGCCACTTTGAAGCTGTAAAGCACTTTACAAGATCTAATCAAGCTGTTGAATATACTAAAAGATAACCATTCAGGAGTTGAGAGCCATATTGGCTGGCCTTCTTAGCACAAAGGCCTCGGCATTTTCGGTTTCTGATGTTTCAGAAACTGGAATAACTGCTGACTACTGGAGCAGTCATGAGTTTTGTCCAGCTGTCCCTTAGCAAGTCCCAACCCTCTCACAGGTATATCTTTTGTGTTCTTTTTAAACTAGGAACCCTCACCATTGAAGAGATTGCAGTGCAACCTTTCCTTGGGCAAAGTACTTAAGGAATACTGTGTAAATCGGCAGTTTCTTTAGTACTTTTCAAATTTCTGCAACCAGCTAGGTGCCAACTCTGCTTCTTTGGCAATAAATGAGACTGGGCGCTACCCATTGGTAGTGAGGTGACTAAATGCAAGATGTGTATCACCCAAAATCCAGGCTAGATTTTTGCAGTAGTTCCACCTCTGGAAGGTTAGAGAATGACAAACTCCCTGAAAGCTTCAGCTGGGAACACCTCTCCACCTATACACTGTGGTCATTGTGTGTCCTGGTGAGTGACATCTTGCTGTGATCTAGGGCACAGCAAGTTCCCTGAGCAAGCAAAGAAAAGAAGATTCCATGGTGATGTTGTCCTTTTGTGATTTGTAGATGGGTGGCCAGTATGAAGTGACCCCAGAGCTAATTGGGAAGGAAACAAGAGCAAGTGGACTTTCCTTGGAGGGATTGTGTGATTAGTAGTTACTAGGTTGGTTTGGACTGCAGCATCCCCTGGTTCTGGGGACAGGGTAATAGGTCTGGAGAAGTGTTTATAAAAAGGGGTAGGTTCCTTTAAATTGAATTGAAGCAGGAAAAAATACCACAAAGAGCTAGATACCATTGCAGGAGATGTGTACTTTGGGGCCAGGGTTTTGGTGAAGAAATAAAAGAAGGAAGGTGTGTAAACACAGAGTACAAACATTAGTGAAATGTGATTGTGGTTTATAAATGATTAATTGGCAGTAAGAACTGGAGATTTAAGAAGTACACACACAATAGACATTTCTCTAGAGGAAAAGGTAATGTATATATTTCTAAATTCCTTATTATTTAAAATAAGTTAAATTCCTCATTATTTAATAAAAATTAAATGAGGCCAGTATTGCAGTGGTAAAATGCTAGGTAAGGTTTGAAACATTGGATCTTTCTGAACTAAATTGTCATCACTGGATCTTGCTGAACCAGGCTTATGGGAGGATATCAAAATGCTTTCTCTAAATGGAACCATTATTCATTCTGACAAGGAGTCTTGTGAGGAAGCAGAAGGGTAACTGTTGTAACTGGGGTTACAGGCCTGTGCAGTCGGGTAGGGCTGCTTTGGTGTGGACCCACTGTCTGCAGTTTGCTGGTGTGACTGGGGAGATTTTGGCTACATTCCCTCTCACTGACCCTACAAAGATGCTTAACATTCCCGCATCACTCAGCCCTCACAATCTGTAGCATGGTTTCAGATTTCATTCCATGAAGCCCGGAATTCCCTGAAGGCATCCTAGCATTGGCCAGTGTGGGTGTCAGGGAAGCCAACTAGTGGACCCTGGGCCTCCTGACCTTGCCTCTGCTGGAACAGCTCTCCTTTATTGTTTCAGTCTTGGACCTTTTCATGAAAGTCACTAGAAAAAAGATGAAACACATACCACATCTTCTTTCTGGGAAAGAGAATGAGCAAAATGTGGATGGAATTAGTGGCTATCAGTCTTTACCCTTTCTATTTCCACATCTGTTTCCCTTTTTGATTAAAGAGCTTTATTGAGATGATAATTCTGATTACTTATCAGTAAATCATTTAAATTTTATAATTGAGAGCTGTTTTGCTATGTTTACAGGTTATATAGCATTACCACAATCAACTTTACATTTTCATCACCACAGCAATTCTGTGCACGTTTCGTCCATTCCCAGCAGTTTCCAAAGATGTGATGTCATGGCACGTGGCTGTTCATGTTAAAGTATGTGCAGTAGGAAATGGACTTTATCTGGAAGTGTGCTGACTAGTAGGTATTGTTACCTTTAGAGTTCACTCAGGAGATAAGAGTTCACATATCACTAGTATGGAAGGGAAGGTCTAGGTAGGGAACGTGAGGAAACAGGAAGTCTGGTCTTTGGTATTAAAGAAGTGATTGAGCGACTTGGTGATCACATGATCACTTTTTTCATTCCCTGTGCTCCCTGACCTCCACCATCATTTTACTGCTCTGCTGTGTTGCTGATGAGCTTACCTGAGCTGATGGCTGTGTGTGACGGGGCTAGTGCTAGACCTCTTCATCTTCATTTAATATTTATTTTGTTTTAATGATAATTTACAATTATCAAGTTCTCTTAAAACCAGGATGAGTGCTTGTTTATCCCACATATCTTATTCTTCAGATACTTAGCTAACCAGCACTGGTAGCTATCTGAAAAGAAAGTATTTTAAAAATCCTGATGAAAGTAGCAGACTGAAACCAGCTGTTCCATAAACTGGAACAGGTCTGGAAATTGCAGCAATGACATGATATTCTAGTTCTGACTTGCTGAGAAGCATCATTATTTTTATGATATTGGAGCTTAGGAAACTAACCTGTAATGTTTTTCAAAATTCTATTTTCTGGTTCCTTTATCTTTTCGATAACACTGAGTGGAACCACAGGAAACATTTCATTAGGAAGACAGCTTTGGGGGGGTGGCATTTGGAGTACACTCAAAAAAAAAAAGGAGAGACAAAATTTGAGACTTATTTTCACTGTTATTCTTCCCTGTGAGTTGAATTTTGATTTTAAATATCATAGGTATCACCTAAAAACTGGAAGATCTGGAAGAAGTGGCCAATGAGAACTGTATTTTTCTCCATGCTGACTTTATTCCAGAATAGCACACAAGACCAAGGGGATTCAGCATAAAAAGATTTTTATGTTTAACTTGATATCGTTCCAGTAGTCTAGAAATTCATTTTCTCTCGATGCTGATTCCAGGCAGCAATCAAGAATCCATTTTCTCAGTTTGTTTATAATCTATACTCCAACTGCATCCCCAAAAGGATCAAGTCTGCCTACAATAAATGACAGGCACACAACCAGGCTTTTCTGTTCAAAATAAAAAACAAGGCAGGAGGAAGAAAGCCCAGCCTAGCCACTTCCCAAGACAGTTGTGCTAGTCTCCTTTAGGCAGCCAAAGTGAAAGGGCTACGTAAGTAAGTGTAATCAGATCAAAGGAAACAGTTCCTCAGAAGACATAACTTTTTCTAGAGATTCTAGAAATTGATAATTTTTGCATTTTGTCAGGCAAAACAATGGGCCTCAAATGCCCACCGGCCACATTAGTCAACCAGCAAAGCCCAGCAGTATCCTTCCCTTCACCCCTCCCTGAACTGAGAACACTATCATTTCACATAGTTATTAAATCCTGCCTGGTAGATACTTGATTCCTATTATCCTTCACTGTCCTTGGAAGATGCCACTTTAGCAGAGGTGTGGAACTGGGGGTGGGGGTGGGGGCGGCCAACATAACTCTATAGTGTTGCTTTACAACACATTTAGGAGTAGTTACTCTTTCCTGGGATCTGGAGATCCAGTGCTGAACCAGACCCACTTGGTTTCAGTTTCCATGGTCATATACAAAATTCGGAATGGAGGGATTTTTCATGAGGTAGAAATTGATAATTGTGCTTAAGTAAATACCATAGTTAAAAACCGTGAAACTGTCAGCCACTCAGAGCGTCCCCGGGCCTTGCAGACTCCGGCTTTCACTCTTCTAAGTGTGTTTTGATGAGCGCTCAGGCAGCTTTCTGTTACCCTGACAGCATTATCTTCCCTGTGGAAGAAATTAAGGTATAGATGAAAGCATGAGAGTAGCATGGAAACAAAAGAATCAAATATGCAAAAGGTTATCATGGGAATGAGCCTTCTCCCCCGTCTCCAGTTTATTTTTTTGTGAAATAGATTCAAAAAATAGTTTCTCATTTTCAAATAACAATTCAATCTCACTGCATTAAAATTTCAAGAACTTTTAAACTGTTTTCCTATATTTGTGTGGTCCTGTTTATAGTCCCTATTGTACATTCATTACCAGTGAGAGGGAGGATTAAGGAAACGGAGATGTACTGATAAGGAAGCATTTTGGGGTGCACATAGTTCTATGGTCTCTCTTTGTACCTCCCTCCCCTGACCCACAAATCCTCTTTCCTAGGAATCTGGAATTTTCTAGGTGCCTTGAACTAAAGGTTCTGTGGAGAGTGGAATTTAAACCTAAGCAGACTCTGTGTTGTGTGGTATTAGGAAAAGAAAATCCTTAGTTATCTCTTTGACCTCAGCCTTTTCTACTGACTATCCAGGCTCATCTTAAGTCATCACAGAATGATAAGAATCTTCTAATATAGCAATCATGTAGGTTTTAAGAATCATACAGTAATATCTGAATGAGAGTAAGAACTACCAGGACATTCTTATTTAGGACATTTTTTCTCACATAATCTTGCCACTTTTAATTCCAGTCCTATCCTCTTCTAATCAATCAATTCAGTGACCAGTGTCAGACAACTAAACTACAATACATTGTGAGACGACAGATAACCCTCTGAGGACCAAACCCTATGAAAAACTTTTGCCAGATCCAGGATGTAGGACGTTCTCATTGAGAAGCAACAGCTTTTTGCTTTTGTTAACATATTCCTTATCATTTTTAGTCTGGTGAAGGAGTTATAGATGGGCTTTATCTTGTTCATCATGACTTCAGACATTGACTGATGGCTGCTTGGAGAACAAATTCTGCACAACTGATTTGTGATGTCTTTCATAGTAGCAGTTGTGCTATCTTGTCATGTTTACTACCCCTGATCCAGCATATTAAAAGAAGGTGATGCTGATCTTTAGTGTCAACATGACCAATAAAAAAAACAAAAATAAATCAAACAAGCCCAAATCTCACTTATCCACAGCCAAATAAAATTTCATTTTGGTGCAGAGCACAGAATGTTCTGTTGGTGCTCTGCTAGGAAAATATTTCAGCAGCACATAGTTTGTTGCCACTTATCTGGAATATTTCTTTGTTTAGTGAAGACATTTTATTATATAACAGCAATTCAGACATGTGAAGCCTGCCTGGTATGTTACACGTGTCTCCAGCATAAGTGAACACAACCCTGTCTGGCGGGACACTGCAGCCACTTAGGTTGACAAGTGAAGGAGTAGCCCAGAAATGATTTAGACAAATGGTGTTAATGAAGGTAAAATACCTTGAAAGGATGCCGTTCTGAAAAGGGCAAAAGATAGACTGATTATAACCAGAGCCCTGTTTTTATGCCTCTCTAGCTAGAGCTGAGCACTGAACTTCTTAGCCCTGGAATCCTATCTAAAGCCAGTGGGGAGGGGTTGGCCCTGAAGTTTTTCCAGAAACATTTGGTACATTTGGCATTAAAGAAGTCTGAGGTAGACTGGGCTTCATTTTAGTGACCTCACTTGACTATGAAAGCTCATGCTGGGAGTTTTTATCTTCGTTGGTTACCCTTACCATGCCTTACACGGTTCTGGAAGCCCAGTTTGTGGTCAGGAAGTAAATATAGAAGTGATTTACCAGCAAGTCAAGCAAGGTAAAGATAGACCAATTTGTGGGTGATACATTCTTGGTAAAATATCAGTGAAGTTATGGATCTTGAACAGATTTCCTGTTAAAAATACACATTTGATTTATTTTTTTATCAAATTTATTTGGCTGTGTCTTCTGTGTTTCAGGCACTGGGTATACAGTGTGAAACAAAACATTGTCCTTGTCTTCTAGATCTTCTTAAGAGAACAACAATAAATAAAATCAGAATGTAACTACAGTCAATTGGCACAGCAAAGGAAAGTTATTGGGATTCATAAAGACATGGAAAAAAGATGGTGCTTAACTCAGTCCAGAAGGGTTAGGGAAAGCTTCCTGGAAGCAATGAAATTTAATCTAAGGCTTGAAGGGTATGAGGGCACAGGAATTGGGAGCAGGGACCAGGAAGCGCTGAAATCAATGACTCCTGGGGAGGATCATGGGGTACCTGTAAGCCAACATTTGCTCATGCTGTGTAGACCAGGGAAATGTGACTCCTGGCTGCCTTCCCTGGAGGCTGCACCCAGAAGCTGTCTTCTCTTCAGTCCGACAGATTTTGCCATGGCTGAAATCCACTGTAAAAGTTTTTACTGTGTTATTGTATGTAATTTCCTTCTGAGATGATTCAGCTGGTTTTCTTGGAAAGTAATTTATCTCTTTTTTCAGTTTTAGCTGTTAGTCTTGCTGGATGTCTAGACTGAGGACTGGCCAGTAGTGTCATAGACAAGGTCAACACCCTCTGCGAGCAGAGGTGCAAGCTCTGGACACAGTTCTACATTCAAACTGAAATTCAGTGCTTTAGAGTCTTGAGTTTCGCTTGCCTAGACTTGGTTTATCTGTAGGAAGGGTATAATGGCCATCTCAGAAAATAGGTTTGATGATTAAAGTAAGTGAGACATTGTATGAGCAGTGGTAGTACTGGGCTTGTCACAGTGAAGGGTGGTCATAGTTGTCAATTGTCTGCTCCTTGATACTTGACAAAGCCTGTTGTCTTGCACTAGATCGATAGGAAAACACTTTGTTGACTAGTGAAGAATATTTCTGTCTGTATAAAATAAATTTTACTGTAAAGTCTCAGGAGTTATTAGGAGCTCTAATATCAAACATGCCAATGACTTTACCAGTTGAATAGTAAGAAGTCTGTTAGCATGGTGTGGGGTCCTTTGTACCTCACACTTGTATGTCTTTTCTCCTCACTAAAGAAAGGGGAAACTGGGCACGGCGGTTGATGCCTGTAAGCTTCAACCTATGAAGTGGCTGGGCTAGGGATCGCATGGTTCAAGTCTCACTCAGGGCAACACAGCGAGACCTATTCCCAAAAAATAGCTGGGTGTGGTGGTGCACGCCTGTAATCACAGCTGAGGCTTGAGGTTGCTTGAATCTGTGGTACCCCAGGCAATGTTAGCCTGTGGTTCCACAGGCAAAAATAGTGAGACCTAGTCAAAAAAAAAAAAAAAAAAAAAAAAAAAAAAAAAAAAAAAAAAAAAAAAAAAAAAAAAAAAAGAAAGGGGAAAGTGAAGCTAACAAAAATAAAAATTCTGTGTATGTCGCAAGTGACTACATCACAATTGACTTATTTCCCCCCAAAAATCATTTTTTCATGTATGGTTTCATTTGATAAAGCAAACACACACATGCACACATGCACACACACACATACACACACTATACAGCAACCACACATGCGTACACACACACATAAAACACCCCAAAATAAAACAAAAAACCACAAAACACAATTCTGCAGTCTCTGTAGTTCAAGGAAATACTATAGAGAAGGTGGTTGCACTTGAAATGTGGGTGTAATGGTGCTGGTGAGTCAACCAACAGGACTAGCTTGGGTTTCTGGTAGGAGGCTGTTTTTCTAAGAAACTTTTTCTGGTTTGTTAGAGATTTCCCAAAATCTGGACTCAAGTGATGAGATTTGAATTCTGGCAGATTGTAAGAGATTAGTTGTAAATAAATATGAAATTAAATGAAATTCTACAAAAAGGAAATAATATGGTATTGTTAAAAGAAAATCCATAGGACTGAAATATATTGCCATTGAAAGTCTGTTCTTCATAAACCAAATTACTTCACAAACTCAAGTTCCATCTAGGGATCCTGAACACTTTTACTTTTGCTTCAGATTTGATTTGAATCTCCAGTATTCTTGGTCATTGAAATAATACTTTATATTTCAATAATACTTTCTTGGTCATTTTTTAGCTCGGATCACTTAGTAAAATATGCAGTTTTGCCAAAATAACCAGTAGAAGATTTAACATAGAAACCCTAAATTTTATCTTATTGTGATGTCCACATAAAAGATGGATGACTTGGTTTATATTATATTAAAGTAGGTAGGATAAACAGATATTTCATTAGTGCTTTGTTTTTAATCTCGTACTTTGGCAAAACTTTTTCAGTGATAAATACATTTTTGTTTTCTTTGGGAAAAGCCAAGTCTCTGTTGTTTTTGGTCATATAGTAGCATTCTTTGAGACTCTAACCGCTAAAGACAAGAAATTGTAAGATATTTGCCTCTAAGACATTTATTTCTGAGATTTACAGGATAATGAACATATGAGTTTTTTTTTCACTATTTTTGGAATATTTGTTAAAGAACACATGGAGTTAAAATGAATTACAGATATTTTGCACTCATATGAAAGCCAGATAAAAATGAATTTGTCTTCACTACACATACTACCTGGAATTCCTGTGGCCCTGAATCCTTGAAAATATATACTTTCAGCTATACATTTAATATTTCCTAGGCAAAATACTTCCTTCTTGCTTCTTCTCCATCCCTGGGATGGCCAGGTAGAAACCTTAACTAGAAACCACAGAATTGCCCTTGCTTTTCCCTATTTATGAATTTTCTCTTATTTTGCTAACTTTCCTTCAAATTTGTTACTCCAGTCTGTGTCTTTTTCTCATTTCCCACTGCTCAGTTTTATCTTTTGCCCAGATTATCCCTCTAACCTGACCTTCTTGCAATCTCTTTCTCCCCTTTTGTATTCCATCCCTCTTTTGTCCCAGTTTTCTGTTTGATTAGTTAATTTATTGGTCAGCACCTACAATGGGATCTCCTTATGTTTCCCTGTCACATATCCTTCCCTTCTGCTCCCAACAGTTCCATTCTCATCCCTGATGACCCAACACACCTTCCCTCATCAGTCACCTGCCCTCTTTCATTGTGCATCTCTGTTACAGATCTTCTGCATTGGATCCTTAATTCCCATGGACCAGTGCTGGGTGTCAGGAGAGAAATGGGTCATTTCTTATTTGTCTTTCATAATGAAATAATCTCTCCTTGGCGTATAACTCAGATTCTCCTATACTTGTTCCTGGTACTATACTATCGTTTTTGGATATATGCTGTTATTGACACAGAGTTTGTGAAGTTGAAATTTCACTTCTAGATGTATGCTCCAAAGACTTGAAAACAGGGATTCAAACAGATATTTGTATGCAAGTGTTTGTTGAAGCATTATAGACAGTGGTCAAAAGGTGGAAACACCTTAAGTGTCCATCAGTAGACAAGTAGCAAACAAAATTAATATATGTGTACAGTGAAATATTATTCACCCATAAAGAGCAATAATGTCTGATCGAGATCTAAAAATCATTTTACTAAGTGTAATAAGCCAGACAAAAAGGACAAATATTTATAATTCTACTTACTTGAAATATCTACACATTCATAGAAATGGAAGGTTGATTGGAGGCTTTCAGGAGAAAAATGGGAAGCTATTGCAAATGGTAAGAAGTGGCATTTTTCTTGGGGGTGATCAAAATACTTTGGGAATTGTGGTGATGGTTGCACAACATTGTGAATATAATTGATGACACCGAAGTACATAAAATGACAAATTTTATATTAGTATATTTTACCACAATAAAAATTTATATAGTTCATGTAATTTTTTTAAAAGACACAACCACCTACATTCTTATACACAGAAAGTTCCACCTGTAGTTCTACATGAACATGTTGTCTCTTTCCTACATTTATGTTTATCATTCTTACCTTCTAACATAGCTCACATTTCTTGAAGTCAAGAACCTGTCTATAGAACAAACATTCTTTAAGAAACATGATTTTTGTTTATGTGGAAGTTTGGAGTTAGTTGTTTTTGAAACTGTTAGGAGAGGGTTTGATATTTTATTTGAAGATTAAAGGACTTGGTCCTGAGTTAGTGATGAAGCCATTGACTCTGTTTTCGGGAATTTTGGTCAGTTTTTCTGCCTGCTAGCTAAGAATTTTCTATTTTAATGATGACATCAATGGCAGAAAAGTTGAATGGTCCGTGGAGTGGCCTTAAATTTTATCCCTTACTGCTTTAAACTAGGGTCCTGAATTAAAGACCAATTATAATTTGTACATGGGAATCTTATTGATTATTCCCTAAAACTTTCTTAAAGGAAGTAAATGTGGTGCTTTCTTGGAGTTCAGTTTCACTCATTTAGGAAACTAAAATGTGTTTCTTTTTTCTGTAAAACTGTGAAAATTTGAAAAAAGTCAGATAGATGATGACAAACTAATGTAATTTATGCTGAAATGAGTTTAATGCAAAAGTAAATATATAAAAACAAGACCTACACATCTTGATTGTATTATTTCTGAGTGCCATGATATTGTTTGAAAATAACTGAGATAATAAATGAGAGAAAATGTTAGCCCATATTTATTTATTTACTGTTAATCAGCTTGTATATATTTCTTTTTATCTCATTTGCTGTTTGCCTGGAATTTTGCATTATGGATTCTACCCAGGCAAACTGGCAAGGAGCAATGCTGTGCTGAAACCAACAGCTTACTAAAAACTATCCTCTTGTATTTACTATTCCAGAAGTCAGCATGTTAATTTTGATTGTTATTTCTAGTAGATTTTCCGACTTTCAAACTTGGACACTGAGTGTGCTCTAGTTTTCTCAAATTTTGTGTACATTTAAATCATTTGGAAAATCTTGATACAATTCATATTCAGATTGGGAGAGATAGATAGTGAGAATCTCCATTTCTAGTAAGTTCTGAGACCATACCAGTACTGCTGGCCTGGGGCCACATTTTAAGGAGCAAGGCTCTCAGGATAAATCTGTTTAAAATACCTGATTTTGTTATTTAGTGGCAATTAGATAAAATCTGGATCTACCAGATAAAATAGAGGATGTTCACGTGCCCCCTCCCCCTTCAACCTGGTACAATATTTGGCACTTACTGGTACAAAAATATTATTCACTGTTTATTTCAAGTTTAATTTTAACTTGATTGGACTGAACAAACACACCTTTAATCTGGCAACTCATAATTGCAATGAAGATATTTAAATGTTGTGTTTATTATCATTATATTCAAAATAATTGAATTATTTTAAATTTTGATAGAAAAATGCATAGAATTCATCTTACTGTGTTCTGTAGATAGTTTCAAATCTTCCATTACACGAGCATAGTCTCATTGAAAATAGACTGAAGAAAGTATAAAACTTTTCTTTGTTTTTTTTTTTTTTCCCAGATTCTTTATAGAATTGGAAGCAAGACATCAGAATAATATCTTCATAGATGACATAAGTGACATTGTGGAAAAACACACAGCATCTACATTTGACCCATATGTGAAGTACTGCACAAATGAAGTCTACCAGCAACGAACACTGCAAAAGTTGTTGTAAGCATTTTTGACGTTTACAATTTTTATTGCCCAACCTCAACTCCATGAGGCCGCACTGAAGTTAACTCATCACTTAAGGCATACAGAAATACCTCTTCATGCACCACTTACCAGGGAGAAATGTTTAAGAGGATGACTTTCAAAGTGAAGGTGATTTAGAAAAAACATCTAGTCTGTGGAGGATTTTATCTGGAGAGTATATGAAATTATAATTTACTGTCATTTTTCTTTCATTGCTGTCACTTATCAGGATGATTGTCACCCTTCCCTGGTTTTCTAAATTATTAATTGAAAATGTTAAATGGTTTGTCTGAGGCAGGAAAGAGTGCCTGTGTAGACTGAGTTAGTGTTTAGGATCTAGAATTTTCCTCTACTAATCTTTATCCATTCAAATGACCGCTTTATTAGATTGTTTATAGAAATTGCTACCTCCCCCCATCCCCACTGTATCACACTTCTTTTAGTTTGGGTTAAAGAGAGGGAGATCTGAAGAAAAGCAATAAAAGTTTTTAAAGACTTTAAATTATGCAACACAAAATCATCCAGCCACATTTCCTTCCACACCTTTTTTTATTTGTCCTACTTAGGTTACTAAGACATTTGGTGTGATATACATGCCATCTCTAACCTTAAAAGAATCAGCGATTGTTCAGTAATGTTTATATTGTTTTATTTTCAGGGGCCTGTTTATTTCAGTAGCTCTTTGTTTCACATTGTAATTGTGCTTTGTTTGGGGGCTTCTGGCTGTTAGCATTCTTCTCCCTCCAGTGACTTTTGTTTATGATCGGTATGGGGCACTTGATCAGCTCCTAAACTATGTGTGAGACTCTGGGGTGGGGCAGGCATGGTTGATGTGATTATCTCATGGCTGCTAGGAGATGCAGTTAAAGTCCCCAAGTTGTTGAGGAGGAGGACTGAGTATACTGCATCTCACACCCCCACAGTCACTCATAAAGCTCTTGTCTGGACAGAGAGGGGGAGCCACAACTGCCTACCCTAAGGAAAGTTTTTAGTTCAAAGTATGGTTTATCAGCACTGGATAAATCTCTGTTAGGGGACAATGCTGTCACCGCAGCATGTTTAGCAGCATTCTGATCTGATATACTTGCTGACAGCACTCCCTTACCCCAGTTGTGAAAACCAAAAACTATCTCCAGACATCACATGTCTCCTGGGGGGGGGGGGTGCAAAATTCACACCATTCACTTTGCCTAATCCTCCTGCCCCAGCTGGGAGCTGCTGGTCTAGAGGCTATTCTCTAGTTAGAAAATTTGCATGTTTGCAAACAAAACCTTGAATTAGAACTGAATTTCATTTCTTTTGCGAGAAATGTGGGCAGGTACTACTGTACTTTATGAAGCTCTTAGAACATAAAGAAGTTTTATATGAATTAATGATACCTTTATTTGTGCTTTCACATGGAAATTAATAGTTGTGCTTTCAGGGACTTTTGGAGACGATGTGAATTTACATTTAGCCAGTTCCAAAGGGCTGCCCTTTGGAAACAAGCAAACATACAATGCTCAGGATCCATCCCAGACAATTTAATTTGAGGGGGAAATCCGGGACCTCAGTGCTTTCAGTTTGCGTCTTACTCAGAGTTTAATTTTTTTAAATGTCTAAAAATCTTTTCAAAGATTGCAAGAGAGGGAGCTTAAAACTCCTCAACTGAAAAAAAATGGAAATATTTATGTGTAATTTCTTTTAATTTGCTATTTGTTTTTAGTGATCTTGAATGAACCAAATCATCTAATTTTCAAAATACACTAAAACACAGAAAAGTTAGTCATTGCCAATACCCTAATTCTTGGACTGCACCCCTCCTCCACATGGGGTCCCTCCTTCTCTTTATAATCACAGTGAAACCTCTCAGAGTTCCTTTTGGGAAGAATGGAGGTAAGAGATCGGGTAGGCAGTGTGAGGATACTCCCTGAGAGTCAGAAAACCTAGATCTGACTTCTGTCTTTGCTAAATACTAGGTCTGCCTCTGATCAAATTGGATAATTTGATCTGAGCCCCCTTTATTGAAATCCCTTGTTATCTTACCTGAAGGTTGTGGATGCTTCCACCTGAAATCATAGTATATATTGGTATATCTGCTACATTCCTTCAGATTGTTGTGATAGTATAACATTGTTTTTTTGTCACTTGTGAAAGGAGAAGAAACATTTTGGCTGTGGTCACAAGGTTTTATCTCCGAAAACTTTAAAGGAAAGCGAACAGCTTCCTGACAAACAGATCCAGTCTGACTGACTTCTCTTTTAAGATAGAGGGTTTAAAGCTTATCATCGTTGTCTTTTAATGGAATATTCTTACAGATAAGTAGAATTGGGAACTAAAATTAGTCTCTATATTGATTTAGAATTGATGCCCTAACCATTATGACACCTCTTCATTTGCTTTTCCACTTCTGTCCATTTCTAGTTCATCCATTTCAATCTCATTCATATTACTGTCTTAAAATCTTACAGTCAGTCTTGGCAAATAAAACATACAATCTACATAAGTTAATTTTGTGTTCATGTGTATATATTAAAATTCATGCATAACGTGAATGTATCACAATATTTTAGAATGTATTTTTATTCACTGCTTAATTTGAGAAGGAGGTATTTTAAAGTTCTTTCTTTGTTTTCCTCAGAGCCACCAATCCATCGTTTAAAGAAGTCTTGTCCCGAATTGAATCTCACGAAGACTGTAGGAACTTACCTATGATTTCTTTCCTCATTCTCCCCATGCAGAGGGTGACCCGCCTTCCCCTGCTGATGGATGTAAGACATGATCTGGTGGTACTTTTCTCTGTGACTAACAGACTAGAAATCTGATTAAGAAAATTATTATTGCTCCACTGAAACAGATGCATATCCTACTGTAAAGTCTTCCATTTAAGTAAGAAGGTGCTCTTCAGTTGGGAAGTCTCGTTTGTGTCTATTATTTTTGGAAATTATCTTCCACTTAGGCTTGTGTGGTTCTTCTGAAGAATTTATGTGACATTACTCACTCAGTATTTCTTGAAATGGGAAAAGTATCAAGAGTATTGGCTTCTCCAAGAGTGGATGCTATTTCAGTCAAAGCCACTAGGTGTGTGGCTTGTGCAGGTTACTTAACCCTTTTGGAACTCACTTTACTCAAGTTCCTACCAAAATGCCTTCTCTGCAATGTTCCAAGATGCTATGGTACTTCCATTTCACAGGGAGTGAGACTCTCATTAGCATTATTTGCTACAATGTTTTGTGAGGCCCTAGATTTGCCCCAATTTTGCATTGTGAGAAATGAGTAAAGTAGTTCAGCGTCCTTCTTAATTTAGGGTACCTTTCTGAAGAAAACAAGGATGGGATTTTGAGGAGTGATAAGACATGGCTGGAATCAGGCAGAGGCTGCCAGATATGAAAAGCAAACTGAAGGGCAGTACATGGCACAGATAAAACAGCAGAACAGGGCAACTGGACCCAGTCCCTATTTGGCTCACAAACCAAGTGGTATCTTATTGATCAAACTGAAATAGTTCGTCCTCCTTGGATTTTAAAATTGGATCATGATGTTCATGTCAGTTTTTACATACTTGGTTCTTTACAAAATTAAAATAGGCTAAAAATGCAGCAAAAAAATATGATGAAGTAAATTACATTTTCTGTATTTCATTATAAATTCTAAGAAGCACGGTAGAAGAGCGCTGAAATTCTGCAATGAATGAAAGCATGTAATCACAACCACTTTGTGGCTCTGCTGTGAGGTGTGGCGAAGTTTTGACAGTTTGGGGGTTCACCAGCCCTGCCACTCTTTGCCTTTCCCCTTAATCCAGACGTCCCCACTCCTCCGAGACCATCACCTATTCTTTAGGGTCTTTTGCCTCATAAAAATTAAGGAACATGCAGTGATAGTATTTCAAACGTGGCTCTTTTTTTTTTTTAACAAAAATGAATGCATCTATATGTAAATTTTTTTACAGCATTCTGAATATTTGAGGTTTCTTTCCTTTTTCTGAACATCATTTGATGATATGAAAAACATTAAATTCTGTATTTACTCTGCCCTCCCAGTCTTTTGAGAAAATTGCTTTCCTAGATTAGGACTCCCCTGATTTAACTTGTTTTACTGTACTGTGTTAGAAGTCAATGCCATGACTGCCTGGTGGGCTGGGCACTCTTGAGTCAAGAAACCTCTTTGTTATTCTGAATGAAGCTCTAGCCATTCCTCCTAGAAAATTCATTATGCACAGAGTTTTATGTAAAATTGCATTATACAAAGACTGTGAATTCTGGGGACACCTTTTCTCAGGAGACATGTCAGTATTTTTTCAGACTGCTTTCGTATCCATTACTGGGTCATGGAATTGATGTTTGAAAATGAACAGTGAATAGTGTTATTAAAGAACAAAATAGAATTGGATATGTAGTATGTGATGCCTATGCAATTCATATATAGTATTATTTCATAAAAAAGCCTTGTTTCATTTATATGTGCATGTGTTCTGGTTGAAATGTAAATTTATTTCCTACAGTGGGTCATTGTCAAAAATATTGAGAACCATTAATAAAAACACACATGGTACACTGTGCTTCTCATATATCACATAAAACAACCTTGTGTTGTGGATTTGTAGGCATAGTACTCATATATATTTAAAATACCAGCAGTTTATTAGTTCCCAGCTTCCTTCCACTTCTGCTTGGTCCCTGTTCCCCAAATCTGTTTCCCATGTGTGAGAATTTGGCCTCCTCAGTTCAATATCCATGTACTTAATGTAACATTTTTTTCAGTTGTACTTCATTTGGAAATTCAGTTAAATGTATTGAGATGAACATTTTTAGCAACCGAAATGTTCTGTAGGCTTTCATTGTGTATAGTTTTAAAGTTGTCTTGTAAATTCACTTTAAATTATCTTGAATTAAGCCTCTTTGAGCTAATGTCACTCTAACAAAAGAAATATTTTAATATTCATATATTAAGAGAAAATAGAGTAGCATTTATTTCTGGAGCATTTACTTCTTACATCTACAAATATAGTTACCTCTGATAATGATGATAATATTGATACATTTGTCATTCGTTGAGACCTATTGAGTGGTAGACATTCATAAAGAAATTTACATACTTTATGTTATCATTTAAGCACTTGTAACCACCTTGTGATGTACTTGGCATCACTTCAGTTTTACAGAGGAAGAAACTGAGGTTTATAGAGACAGAATTGGTGACTTGCCCACAGCCAAATAGTAAGGAGCCAATCTGAGACTTGAAGCCAGATTCATCCACTGCTGAAGTCTATCCTCTTATTATCCATTTCCTAGATTCACTGGGATTCTGTGTATTTATAGATATTTCATAGCTTAGCTTTATTGTTGTCCTTATAATCATCCCTTTTCAGTGTTCAGCATTGTTTGTTATACATAAGTAACATATGGCTGGTTTTATTTTACTTAACAAAATAAGTCAGTGATTTTACTTTTCTTTTACTTCATTGCAGACTATCTGTCAAAAAACACCTAAGGACTCTCCAAAGTATGAGGTCTGCAAAAGAGCCTTAAAAGAAGTAAGCAAGGTAAGTATTGCTAGCTCCTCAGACAATGTACTTTGCCAATACCTCTGAAAAAAGCATGTTTGGAAATTGGTTGATTCTTACAACTATTTGTACAGCATTCTTTAGGTAGCTGGAAAGCAAAATTTGCTGTACATTTGCTATACTCAAATGTAATTGGTGTTTTTACAGTTTCAGATAGTCTTGTTTTAAGGGCCTACAGAGCTCTCATTTTCTTTTGGTATCTGAATAGATGTTTATTCATTCTCTCATATAGCAGATATTATTATCAGCTACAATGTCAGGCATGAGGCCAGTCCCTGAAAATAAAATGATGATGAGAGATATACTTGTTGAACTCAAGAAATTAGCCATGTAAAGTAGAAGGCAGCCATTAAATAAGAATTATAATAAAAAGTGGTGAGTGACACAATAGGGGAGAGCATGGTGATATGTAAACTGAAACCTGAAAGAAGAGGAGACAGGGGTTAGAGAGAGTGTCTCATCTGTTCATCTATGTGTGGAGACCTTCTTGTGCGCCTGCTACACTCACCCTTCCTCAGTGCTCAGTGGTGGAATCCCCACTGTTCGTCCCTTTCCCCTCTGTAATATGTTTTTCACAGAATCTAAAGAATTCTTTTTGCTGTATTTTATTAGTATTCATTCTCACTGTATTTATTCTGAAAATGACCAAATTCCCCCCAGTAACTGTCTTTCCCTTTCTGACTTATTCCATGCCACACAATCATGTCATGATCAAACCAGTTTATCCCAACAGCCACTTTCATCTTTTTTTAATCGCTGATTAGTATTCTACTTCTTTCCATGAAATTTTATCTCATTTTTTCCTAAAATGCATTGTTGTAGCAAAAGTAAGTTGGTCTGCCACTTACTCCATTTGACTTCTATAATAAAGATGGCTTGTAAACAGCAGAAATCCATTTCTCCCTGTCGTAAAGACTGAGAAATCCGAGGTCAAGGTGCTGGTAAGGTGGTTATGCATCCTCCTGGCCTATACGCTTCTCATTGTGCCTTTGTGTGACAGAAGGGGCAAGGAACTCTCTGGAGTCTCTGTTATGAGTTTCTGTTCCTGAGGGCTCCACCCTCATGACATCACACACCCCTAAAGGCCAGTTTATTGGTACGATCATCTTTGAGGTTAGAATTTCATCATATTTGGAGACAGTAACCAACATTGAACCATAACAATCTGTTAGCCACTAAAAGTAACCTGTTACCTCACCAGGGTCTGCATACCCCACTTTGAGAAGCACCAAAGAAGGGGAGAAAGTTAGCCTGGCAGGTATGAAATTACCTAAGATTCTGCTGGCAATAGGTCTTTCCTCCAGGACCTCAAATCCTGGACTCTCTCCCTGGGGCGGGGGGCAAACAGGGGGTTTGGTGGTAGAGGAGCGTCCTTAGGAGAAGTTACTGGAGAAGATCTAACCTTAGACATGAAAAAGATTTTGTCATATTATGTTTGGTTGCGATTGAGAAGTGAGAAAAATCACAAAGAGGAAGGTAATAATTGGCTGTTGAACTAGAAATGCTAGTTTTTCTCAAAAATTACAGGCCTCAATTATCATAGATTATCACTTTTCTTTAGTTATCTTGGGTTCACTTGCTTTGACATAGATGTACTTTTAGGAATGGCTGCATGAATGTGATGGGTCAGTGAATTGCCTTGATACTGCAAGTATGTTAAAAGATCACTATCAAGGACACCTGCTCCTTTACATATTCACATTTGGCAGCAACATTTCTTTCTCTTTCTTGAACTTGAGTCCTGATTGTCAGAATTACTCCCCTTGTTTCTACTGTTAGATGGGAACTGAAATCATTAATATTTCAACTCAGGAATTAACTTTCTTTTTCATGGTGATAAAAAACTGATGGGTTTTATAGAAAACCCCTGATATTGTAGGAAATATCATATATTCAGCAGAAAGATTATGTAAAGAGAGCTTATGCCCAAAATTATGATGCAGAATTACATTTGGTTTCACTTGGTGATAGTTTACAAAGGCATTGTTGAAAATAATTGGGAGTTCCTTGTATTTATCTTAGCGAAATTTTGTATCTAATTTCTCATTCTTGGAAAAATTGAATAATACATTTTGGTAATTAAAATGCTGATGAAAACTTTTCCCATAGTATGAATGATGCTTTAGTGGAACTGTTCCTGCGTGTTTTGAAATAACTGACGATATACCAAATATGGGGCTTTGAAAAGACTTGTTAGCTACTCAAAGAACTCAGAAACAAGAAAGATGTTTCTATTAAGTGAAAAATGTGTTTACTTCCTGATTTTCTTTTCACATGCTGGGGTGGAGCTGGGAAGGAAGAATTCCAGGGAATTCAGTAGTCGAGCTTGTACGAAGTACTGTCTGGTGTGTAAGGAGTGGTAATCAAGAATTTGTAATGCCAGTGACAACTCCGCTGATTTGCTTGTATTTACTCTTCCATAGAAAAAGAACAACTGCTTTAACGCTTATCTCATAAAAATTCTACTTATATACGAAGGTATATTAAATTATAAGCTTTTCTGTTAGTGTAAAAATAGCCAAATGTCTGTAGTCTTTTCTCATAACAATCCTAATGGTTTACAAAGAGGAAGATGAATATCTGCTAACATGAAGAGATTGCTAAGCTATATTGTTAAGTGAGAACAGTAAGTTACAGAATAGTACAAATAGCCCAGTGACATCTAGCTAATAAAATGTGTTTATACACATTTGTCTGTTTTTAGAAATAGTCCCAGAACTGTACACATCAGAAGTTCAGCCATGGCTACCTGTGGTGAAGGGAGATGAGTGTGGGAGGACTGAAATAATCTGAGGCTTTTAAATTAAGGTTTTTATATTTTTTAATAGCATTGCATTATAATGCTATGCAGGTTTCAGGTGTGAATCATTTTAAGTCAATGTTAGTATATGTTCTGTTAAGTTCACCACAAAAAATTATATTCTGGCACCATCATGCAATTAACCCTAGTAAGGATTTATTTTTTTCACTCTAAGTTCTAATCTCTAAGAATGCAGTTACATTTTAAAAAGCATTCTTTTTAAATAAGTAATAAGTGCATTATAGAAACTTTAGAAAAGTTTAGAGACAAAAAAATAAAATACATGCAGTTCTATAGAGATGATGTGGTCATTCTGCGTACATCCTTCCAGTAAGTTTTCTACCCCAATGTGAGTGAATAGATACAAATGTACACTTTTAAAAGGGGATTTACATGGTACCTAATTTATTAACTTTTCTAAATAGTGCTGCATTGAACATTGTCTTACATAAATGATTGTGCCCAAGAATTACTTATAAAGATAAATTTCTGTGTTAATTGGAACATACATGTAGGTACATTTTAAAGAATCCTATTATGCTAATTTGCTAAAAAGAAAAGTTTTTATCATTCATACGCTGTTGGTTTAATTGTAAACTACTCCAACCCCTGTGGAAAACAGCATGAGGGTTCCCACATTATTGAAAATACATATGCCACATTACCCAGCATTCATGCTCCCTGGCATTTATCCAAAGGCAGAAACACTAGTTCAAAGAACTATATGCACTCCTGTGTTCATTGCAGTACTATTTACAATAGCCACTTATGGAAATTTCCTGAGTGTCCAGTACAAGTGAGTGGATAAAGAATATGTGGTATGTATGCACAGTGGAATACTATTCAGCTCTAAAATGAGATAAAATCTTGCCATTCGCAACAGCATTGATGAAACTGGAGAGGATTATATAATCCAGTAAGTCAGAAGGAGAAAAATGAATACCAGATAATTTCACTCATGGGAAATCTAAAGAAACAAACAAACAAGAAGAACAGACAAAACTAATCCAATACCCTAGAAATCTGACTGCGAAATTGAGGCTATACAGGGGAAGGGTGGAGTTTGGGGAACAAAAGTAGAAGGGGTACAGTGGTGAGTGGTAAAGGGCTATGCAGGTGTCGTATGGTCATATACATCTGGAGAGGTGTGAATCACACTTGGTCTTGTAAACGAATGTTACTTGAATTAATAAAATACAGGAAAAATTATTTCTGTTTGAATGACATTAGAAATGTGGAAGTGTCTATTACTACACACGTCTCAGCATTGAATACTTTTTAAATCTTCATCAGTTTCATAGTTAGAAGCTGTTTTATTTTGTTTTAATTTATATCCCTTTATAAGGGATTAAGTTTACATACAGTTATATGTATATGTGTGTGTGTGTCTATGTATGTTTAACTTAAATATAGGCTCTAACTGAAGAGACTCTCCAAATTAGAAATCTTGTGAGCACTGAACTCATCTAAGCATTGATCATTAAGGAAGTAGCTAAACGCAGGGAAACCCCTGGGATGATCCTGTCAGGCTCCCATGAAAACCTGCTGGTGACTCCGCTTTGCACTTAGAATACAAGCCAGGTGCCCAGAGCCTGAATGCTCTGACTCTGGCTTGACTCTAGCTTATCTAGTGCCCTCCTTTTGACTGTCTTCACTTGCTCTGGTACACCAGCCCTAACCCTTTCCTATTATCAGTCCTCTGCCTATGGTGTTCCCTCTGTCCAGACCAACCTGTGTTCACCGCTTATTAAGATATCTTGTACCTCTTTTCCCTTCACTTTTAGCTGGAAGGACCTCTCAGGAGAGACTCCCTAGAGCCCTCCCCTTCCCCTTGTTTTGGCCTTTAAGAGCTTAGTCAAAATAAGCAATCATATCTCTCTGTGCCCCTTCTATGTAGATATAACCTGGAACCTGACATATACCAGATACAGAATAATCTGTTTTTTCAGTGATTGTTGTATTTAAGTATTACTGATTAAAAAAACACACACAGACAAGTACAGAAGGATCCACTTATGAAGGTGAAACAGTTTTACCTGTATGTGTTTGTATGATCATATAAGCACATGAAAAAAGATAAAATATAACCTAATCTGTTTCCAATTCTGTGCAGTGAGAATCTTTTATAGCCTATTTAATTTATTTATGCTTACCATCTTTTTGTTTAAGTGTATCACTTAATAATTCAGTAGTATTAAAGATAAATCCAATTGGATTTTCAGCTTTTATTTTTAATAATCACATTTGTCTTTATGGCCAATGACACTTAGGCAATTTTTCTAGATGTTTTTCAGTTAAATAAGAAATTGAACGTACAAAATTGTTTTGGTTAAGGCTGATGAAATAATGATGTGTTAGGTACAATGTAAAGAAGAAATTCCTGTGACTTCTCATCAAAATCCTCACAAAACATTTCACTTTTGGCACTGGGGTCATTGAATATGGAACAGGAGTCCCCACACCAAGTAACTTTGCTGCTCCAGTTGGGTGTCTTCCTATTCAACTCAGTTCAGACATGACCTGGAGACAGTACTCCCTAATCCCACAGGATAAGGATTCATTCTCACAAAACAGTACTGCAGCCCTTCCGCTGTCGGTCAAAGTCTGGTAGTCTTCTGGCAGTAAATGGAAGGTTCCAGTGCCCCCTTAATTTGCTGGAAAGAGCTTGGGGGGGGAGCCATTTTGCTTATTAGATTACTAGTTTATTACAAAGGATATTAAAGCATAAAAGTGAGCAGCCAAATAAAGAGATACATAGGTGTCTCTTCCAGAAGGTTCTGGAAAGATCCTGATTGCAGGAGCTTCTGTCAGCTGAATTTGGGGTACAGTACCCTCCTAGCACATGGATGCAGTCTTGGTTCACTGGCATGGAGGTTTTCTGAATGTCATGGATGGTACAGGGATTTTTATAGAAGCTTCATTTTGTAGACATGACTGTTAAATGAAACTATTAGTCATTAGTGATCTAGTCAATCTCCCTAGAAGTGCAGGTCTGTGTTGAAATTTCCATCTCTCTTCTAATTGGTTAGTTAGTTCCCTTGACAAATGGCACCTTTCCTTAGGAACTTTCCATAAACTACATCATTAACATAAATTCAGATATGGTTGAAAGGAACTTGTTATGAATAAATTTTATATTCTCACTAAAGATGCTCTGATAGCACTTACTTTGGAAACTTACAAGGACTTTTAGGAACCATGTGCCTGGACTATTGATAAGTTCCCAATATCTATGTTATTTATCAGTCACTCATCAAAGGACTGAATGCATTTTATTTGTTGATAAACCATTTGTTTTAACTAAACTGAAGTCCACTTAGATTGACCTGAAGAATCACTGACCATCAGTTCCAAAGGAAGACATCCATCTTTAAATACCCCACTTACTGGTCATGTGCTTGTAGGGCTAATTCTGCTAGGAGTTGGTTGTCCGCCACTAGCTGCTAGATTCAGAAGTAGGGAGTCAGGAATAGTTGCCCTGAAGTTGAGTGAGGTTTCTGAGAGGTGAGGAGGATGATCAGAAGGCAAAAATAGAATGAAAAGAGACCTACAGCTTAAGGGCTTGTGCAGTATGTGTTGAGGACTTGCTGGTACAGGAACCCACAGAAGATGGGTGGCCCTGAAAATTCAGGATGTCTTTTTCCTCTCCACAACTTCAGGGGCACCCCTTCTCCTGGGTACCACCTATAAACTGTAAAACTATGAGTTCCTTAACTGTGAGGATTGAGTCTCTGTAGCTTCTACAGTGGTAATTATTTCCTGGGAGAGATTTGCATGTCAGAATGAGATTTCTTTCCTTGACCTCCTAACCCTCCTTGTTCTGTATTCCCAGTTGGTTCGACTGTGCAATGAAGGGGCCCGGAAAATGGAAAGGACCGAAATGATGTACACAATTAACTCCCAGCTGGAATTTAAAATTAAGGTACTTGTGTATTTCTTTTAAACAGATTTATTAATGCTCTTGCTTAAATTTTATGTAAATAAAGAGAGTTGACGCCAACAAAGTAGATAGGGATTTGCTTTTCAAAGAAGGGCAATAAATTGATTAGAGATAGTCTGGCCAGGGATTAACAGATGCTTGAGGAATTCTCTGCTTGCTTTTTCCAGATACAGTAACTTTTTTGCAGGCCTTGAAGTTAGGTATTATCAAGCTAACACTTTTCCTTTTCCTGGAAAGAAGCGGTAGTTGAAAATAAGAGAATTTTAGAATGGAAAGGAGAGTTCTGCAGTGTTTTCAGCATATCCTGCACCACTGTGGTGTCCCATGCGTGGGACAGGACATTGACCTAAATCAAATAGGACAGTCCCTTTTTAGTTTGCAAGAAAAGATTGTCAAGTGAACTGTTGTTTTCAAGTTTGGTTTTCTGTCATTCTTTTTGGAATGTATGCTGCCTGTCACTGCTTGTCTGATTCTATTCAGCAGCAGATGAGAGGATTATGAACAAAGAAGAAAATGGCAATTTTGGCAAATTCAGGCCATGGTCGCTTCTTTGTTGGCTTACAGTTTAGTTCTTAATGGATATTAGTCTCTTGAATTTTATACCAAGTAAATTTAATTAAGCACTTTGAATGACTAACCATTTTTTTTAAGTATTTTTTTTTACAAGTGAAAGTGTTCTTAATTTATACAGTGGTATTAGAGTGACCAGTATTTATTTTACAGTCTTCTCCATAGAGGAGATTCTCTGTCAGATCTTTTAGTTTGAGGACCACCGAGATGTATTATGACAACTTTTGTAAGTGTGGACAATAAGGATGTGTTGACAGGGTTAAGGCTCCTTGACCCTTGACAGGATTCAGGCAGCCCTGATACCCAGAACTAGGGCACTCGTGCCTTGCCTTGCAGCTCAGTGCAAGCTACTCAACTTAACCCTGGATTACAGATATTAGATGCATCAGGATATGTTCTAGTCATAGATCTTGCTAATAACACAAACACACTCATGAATTTTAAAATTATTACTCCTCACAGGGAAATTTATAGCATCTTCAAAGAATCTTTTTTTTTCTGTAGTTTATTCCTAAATATTTTAGAAAATATATCTGGATATCCTAAATTTCTTTTTTTAATCCTCTCTTATTAATAGTGATAAATCCCTAACCATTTCAGAGATGATGAATTCCTTTCCTAATCATTTATTTTCCTTTTTGACCAAAAGTCAGGTGTGTTAAGATATCTTTATCTCCAGAAACCAAAATTAACTTGTGATTGAACAGTGCTTACCCTCTAGGTCCTTAATAGTAAGTAATATGCATATCTGCAGAGCTACCAAGTAGGATGTAACTCCACAGAAGCAAAGTGTGCCTTTCCACTGTCAGGTGGCAGAATTGGCAGATATGACCAGGCCAAACAGTGGGGCGGACACAGGGCTGGTGGCCCACAAAGATAACCTGAATTCCTACTGTACATGCTTAATAATGCAGCAAGTAATGCTCACTCTTCAATTTTGAGTCTTCGTCGAGCAAATTCAGGCAAATAAAGCCCCCAAGGTGTGTTTCATCACTTACAGAGCTCATGGTTGATTATTGGTGAGCTCCCCTGCTGCACTGGTTACTCCTTCATGGAAAGAGCAGTGTGTTTCTAAAGCAGTAGAAGAGGTTACATAGAAGAAGATACCCCAGATGAAACTGAAGAGATGAAAGCTTATGTTCCAGTAATAGAGTCAGCATAAAATAGATGCTGGTGAGATTGTAGGGAAAGACATTTTGATGTATTGACTGTGAAAAATGATTGTTACAACCTCAGTGGTGGGTATTAGGCACACACATTTGTAGGCCACAATTACTCAAACAGCATTGTTTGTAATATCAGAACGTTGGAGAGAACTTAATATCCATCAGTAAGGGATAAATTTTAAAAAGTTTGGTATATGCAAATAATATACTATGACTTAACTGAAGTGAAAAACGAAGAATTTCAGGTACTTACGGAAGTCATATATTCTCTATATTTCATATATATTTCTATGTCTCATATATAGAATATCAATTGTATAAATCTTCATAAATATAAGTTTTATTTATAAGTACTAAATATTTTAAAATATAAAATATTTATATATTTACATATTATACATATAAATATATATTATATACAAACATAATATGCATAATAAGCATATATAATAATATAAAATGTATATTTTTGTATATTTTATGTACTAATAGTTGTAAAATTTGCTCATGAATAAGAAATACTGGTAAGCTACAAAAGCAGTAACAATTATTAATATGTGGGGGCTTTGGTCAGGAGGTGGAAACTGAGTGCAGGAGAAACATGATGGGGAAGAGTTTTTTCACTTAGTATTTTAAAAATAGTATTTAAAATACTTTTAAAGTAGCTTTTTATAAAGCTCACCCTCCCTACCCCACCACATACACACACTTGCACACACACACACACACGTCAGCTCATTTAAAAATGTATTCTGGCAGCCTTGTGGAGGATGGTTGGGAGGGTAATAAGACTGGAGATGGAAAACCAGCTAGAGTGGAAGAAAAATGCGGAGAGAGGTGTGGGGTGCCTTAAGAGGGTTAGCAGGGTACTGCAGCGTCTGCCCACTTAGCGAGAAATCTCCAGGGAAGAGGAGCTTTGGGGAAATGAATGAGGTCTGTGTTGGCCATATTTGGTCCATGGTGCTACCATAGCAGCTACTGCTATGACAATATTTACCGGATACCATTTTCACACGGTCTCATTTAACTCTCATTTAACCCCATCAAGGATTCCTTTTTTTTTTTTTAAAGGATTCTTTTATTATTCCTTTTATAGTTAAGGAATCTAAAGCTAGCAATGTTAAATGATTTGCTTGATCTTACACAAGAATGTAGTGAAGCCTGCATTTGGACTTGCAAATGACCACAGAACCCACATTCTTAACAATGCCAATATAACAAGAATATAACAAGACTGGTCCTTTTCTCATTTGAAAGGGGTAAAAAAAAAAAAAAAAAAAACCTTTCCATATATACACATGTTTTTCATTTTAAATTTGTAAGTTTCTAGAAAAGTATTGTGCACCACACTGTGGAAACACATTAAGGATAAGCACGAAAACCCACTGAATTGGCTTTTAAGAAGCCAGTAAAACTGACCAACCTGAGTTCCAGTCTTTGCTCTATCACTTACAAACTGTAGCACGTTGGGCATTATCTACCTTCCATTTCTTAGTTTTCTGAACTCTAAGATGGGACTGATCATATTACTTTTTTTCATTGAGTTGTGAGGATTAAATTAATAGACTCAAAGAACTCAAAACAGACCTAATTCATCGTAAGCAAGCAGTAAATATTACTCAGATGCCTTGTCAGTAATTTCATAGAAAAAAAATAATTTCATAGAAGCAGTGGATATGAAAAATAAATAGAAGTGAGATAGTTATTTTAATAGTTTCTTTTAAATATTGAGTGAAGCCAGGCACGGTGGCTCGTGCTTGTAAGCTTCAGCCTATGAAGCGGCCTGGGTTAGGGATTGCGGTTTGAGTCCCGCCTGGGACCCGAAGCGAGACCTAGTTCCAAAAAATAGCTGGGCGTGGTGGCGCGCGCCTGTCATCCCAGCTACCTGGGAAGCTGAGGCTGGGGATTGCTTGAGTCTGTGGTACCCCAGGCAATGAGAGCCTGCGGTTCCACGGGCAAAAATAGCGAGACCTAGGATAGATAGATAGATAGATAGATAGATAGATAGATAGATAGACAGACAGACAGACAGACAGACAGACAGACAGACAGACAGACAGACAGACAGACAGACAGACAGACAGACAGAGAGAGAGAGTGAGTTTCTGGAGTGAAAAACAATTGCAGTGTTGAATTTTTGTTTTCAATAGAACAGCTGACATTGTAAACCATGTCAATTTTAGATAGTCACTAAAATTTTACTTTTCAATAGAGTATGAAGAGTTTATAAAAATCAACTTATTTTAAAAGCTACAAAGATCATTTAAAAGGGTCTTTCCATATTGTAGGTTGGCAAGTACTCTAGAACTTAACCTTTGCATGGACCTAAGTTACTCCTATGGTGTTACATGGAATAACAAAATAACATCACTGTGTTTCCATTAATTATGGATCTTTGGCAGAACCTAATCTGGGCACACAGTTCTTTGTGCTAATCTCATTTGTGGACCTTTTAAGATTCAGCCGTTCCTGGTGAATAATCATTGGATTTGAGATTTTGGGACTGGTAACTGCAAATCCCCTTCATCATTAGTCTTAAGACGAGGTTCATCATAATCTTTTATCATCCTTTTAAAGCATTCAAGAAAATAGGATAAGCTGAGAAGAAATAATTTTATAAAATTCCTTCATAGGGTTAATAATATATATTTATACATGGAATTTTTCCTTAACTTTCTTATTTCCTCCCAAATATACTCAATTTCCAATAGTTTTTTTAATACCTCTTCCTTGACACAGTGATGTTGGGCTGCACCACACTACTTGTTAAATTTTGTGTGCCCAGGAACTTTCACTTATTTAGTTTTTTAATTCAGATTTTTGGCAGTAGCATACCTGGGTAACTTTAAGAAGGAGGATCACTAGGGCATAAAGTGGTTTTGAATGAATTTTCTGTTGGAAACTGGCAACAGGATACAGGAGAGGTAGTATGTATAAAGATAGTTATAGAAAGCCTTTTTTCTGAGATCAGGGTGGATTATTATGCAAAAACCTAATTTTAACCAGAAAGTGGCATGATGCTTTTGGGAAGCATCCATGAGGAAAACTACCTTAAACTTAACAACAGATGTTCTTCAGATTTTGTTAAGTAGATCTTCAGTAGACAAAACATAAGTGTGTGGGGATTTTTGCCTTTTGAATGAAGTCATTTTCATTTATAAAACAAATATGGACTGTTTTACTTGTCTCTTATTAGCTACAGTTGTCTGTGTTTTTTCCATATGTTTTGATTCTGACGTGTGGTATTTAAAATAACTGCAGTTGGTACCAATTGATTCATCATGGGACTTACCAATTTTAAATGAGTCCTTCCTCATCAGTCTTTTTTAGCTGAGAGTTATTGGAAGGATTATAATTTGGGGTTGCCTTGATAGCACTGTCTCATTTAGTTTTAGTTGATATATAGGGCAAGCTAATAGCTTTTTCTCTTGGAAAATAGATTTGTATTGGAAAGTAAATTGCTCCATTTTCTCTTGAGAAATTGCTGTACCTTTCTGACTATATTTCACTACTATATGAAATGATAAAATAATGATGCGTACCATAATAATCAAACATGTATTATTTGTTTGAATGTAAGTTTTCTTTTTTACGTTTGATAATCTTGAAAGGACTTCACTTTGACTTTGGGTGCTGAATTTTCTCTTCCTGTAGCCTTTCCCCTTAGTTTCCTCTTCGCGGTGGTTGGTAAAGAGAGGGGAGCTGACAGCCTATGTAGAAGACATGGTCCTGTTCTCAAGAAGGATGTCCAAGCAGCAGGTCTACTTCTTTCTCTTTAATGACGTGCTCATTATCACGAAGAAGAAGAGGTGAGTAAATCTGTTTCTGGTGTTGCCAGTTGGACATCCAGTTTAAAGCAATGTAATTCAAGTATCTGTTAGAGGTGATCAACTTTTAAAGATTTCAGTTACTAGATGGGACTGTAGCAGCATCTGTGCTTCATTTTAGTAAGATGCAAGTCATTATCAGCATCATCCTTGTAGCCAACCTCTGCTGGGCTTCCATAGCAAGCAGGCCACTGTTGCAAGAAGACATTCTGTCACTGATTCTTCATGGCGTCTCCAGGGAGACAGCACTCTTACACCCAGTCAGCATTTTCTGAACTTCTGTTATGGAACATTTGTATAACATACATAAAAGTTGAGAATAGGCTTAAGGCACAACTCTCTTGCTCCTCATACCTTAATTTAAAATCTGCTGCTCTTGATTGTTAGTCTAAACAGTTTTCCGGTGACTGGAAGGATGTTGGCAGTGTTCCAGCACTTGCCTCTAAAAGAAAAGAAAGCATGTCAGTGGGTTGGCAGCATATTCTCCTTACTTCTAGCTTCTGGTTGTGTATTCATGTCCAGCTCTGTGGAGACACCCAGGAGGAATACTGTGGAAGGTTATTCTTTATAGTACTAATGGTTCCCACTCAGAACCCACACATACACATTTGCAAATTTCGTAGACCACACCACATATGTACCACAGGCTACACCATGCACACACCACACACTCTGCTCAGTTCTGCCTTTCTCTAAGGAATATTCTCTCTTCAATATACCAGACATTTCTAGTATTATAAATAAAATATTTCCCTGATGATCCTAAGGTAAATATTTCATCTTTCCTAGGACTTGAACTTAGAGTAAAAAACCATGAATGTGTGGTGTGTTCTTTCCACATCTGAATGCAATGATGGTGAGCTGAGTTGCTGGCTTATAATAGGAATAAGGTCACACATGGAATACCGTTTAGACAAGAAGACAATCATGGAAACAGAATTTTCTGAAAATATTAAATCTATGCCCAAATTTATCATGAGATACTTATTTGAATGCTGCTTTTGAGTTGTTGACGTTTTAGCTTGAAAGTTCAGACTGAAATGAAATGAATTAAATATTTTTCTTTTTGTTCCATGTAATCAAAACTATATTAAGAATTATTTCTGCTGTCTAGCTGTAATAAAAACTGCATGGTTTATCCTAAAAAGCCACAATACAACTACGATAAATATATAAAGGTGCAGATAATTCTTTTTCAAACTTAGGAAAGTCGTATTTCCATAACTTCACAAGGAAAATTTTCCACAGCAGTTTAGATATCTGTAGTATCCAAGTACACTTTATAAATAAAGTTGGGCAAGGAATTATAATTTTTGGATTTTTATGTTATATTGCTTTCTTATGAGATAGCTGTTTATTTGGCTTTCTTAGTAATGTTTTGTTTTTAGGAGAGAGTAATTATATGACTCTTCAAATGCTAAGATGCTTAACTTTTAACATCTTCCAGCTGTTGAACTGTTTATTCTGTCTCAGTGGACCTAAAGCTTTAACTAAATTTTTGATATTACTGATAAAATTTGCATTGACAATCCCAAGCCAGTTTTAAATATAAATGTAGTTTTGATTTTCATGTCCTCAGCGATGTGATGAAAACATGAAAGGTATTTGACCAGTATTGAACTTACATAGAACTACCTAATAAAAACAGCCTTTTGAGAGTTAGAATCAAAAATCTATGCTGTTCGACAATTATACTTGACTCTACAGGAAATTTTACCATTACAATTAATGTTGCTTTTCTGCCTGCCCCACATTTTTTTGCTCAGATGTATTTGAACTTGAATTAGTAATAAAAGAAAGAACAAAATACATAGCTCCAATGGAAAGGGCAACATGAGTACCTGTCTTTGCCTTTACCAAAATTGGGGGGTGCTCTTACCTTGTGAATTAGTACTGGAGGTTCAAGTTATTTATGACCTGCATATGCTGTCAGGGTGGCAAGCAGACCTCAGAGGTCTGATAAACAGGCTTGCCTAAAAATGTACAGTATGCACAGCCCTATTTACACTGTAGCTTGGGAGGCAACTGCAAATGCTTTGCATGCCAGAGATTGCAGTAGCGACAACTACGACGTGGAGCACAGTGGTGATTTCCCTTGGCTGTGGACCCATCCAGCCATCTTATTCCCTCACTGTAATTTTAGAGTTTGATCAAAGAGTTTAGCGGCTACGTCTCCAGTGGTTTTTAACTTCAGGGAGAATCCTAGACAGTTATTGTTCCTTCTCTGATCCAATCTGGAAGATGGTTTATGTGAGCACTTCCCACAGATTGAGGTGTGTGGCCACCTGGATCCTGCCACAAGGGACTCTCTTCTAGGACAGGGATTTTTTAAAATATCAAAAAGATAAACAAAGGGACAATAAATAGTCAAAACTAGAAAACTGGCCATAGAACTGAAGTACACGGGAAAGGAAGGGATGGGAAGGAGTGGGATGGGGGCCAAAACAGGAGAGGGTTGAACACAAAGGAAATTGGTGGCTATTCACAGGTAATATGGTATCAGGAGACTATGGGTACTACAATGATGTAAATATGTGTGTGTGTGTGTGTGTACATGTATGTGTATATAAGTGAATAATAGAGAATCAGAAGAAAGTTTCAAGTTTGCCTTAGCTCTGGGCTGCCTGTAAGTTCCTTTACCAGGTATTTGTTCTGCCACATCTCAGGAGAACTTGTTCAGTTTGACAACCTTTGATGGGAAACTGTATTTTTTTGGTAGTTGTAACTTGGGCTGCAGATATTCTGGGTAATGGAGCAAAATTCTCTTACTTAGCATCTTTGAGACTGATGATTCTTTGATTTGGGGTATTGGGTGGTGGTCCTGTGCTTTGTAAGATGTCACAAAGTTTCCCTTGTTCAATATTTGCTAGTAGTAACTGCCCCCAAGCTGTGACAACTGAAAATGTCTCTGGACTTTTTTATATGTCCCTCAGGGAACAAATAATTCCCAAACTGAGAACCACTAGAGTGAGGGCAGACTTAAAACCAGCTCTGCCTGCACAACCAACCATACAATTGTAAGAAAAGACTGGGTTGTCATGTTGGACTCAGAGGGTAAAGAACAATAACTTGGTGTGTTTGAACTGGGGGAGCCTGGCGAACTGCCCTGACGGACGGACAGCAGCCTCCACACCGAAGCCCAGCTTGCGGGCTTCGCTGCACGGCAGCTGATTCTCACCGGCGACAGGGAACCAGAGGTCCCTCGACCACCGCACCAGCAGCTGACTGAGGGCTCCACGGAGGTCAGGAGAGGTCCCTTCCCTGACTGCCCCCTCAGGCGGCATCGGGTCGCACCCGGTTGCAAGGGAACGGTCCTGAAACAAAGGCGCAGGTCTGCATTTTGCAACCGAAAGAAGCCTTCCAGGCCAGGCTAAAACAGTACCGAGTGTGTTTGAACTGGGGGAGCCTGGCGAACTGCCCCGACGGACGGACAGCAGCCTCCACACCAAACCCAAAAGCGCCGGTGCCGCGAACTCAGAAATCAAGGATACTCACTTCCCGAAGCACAGAGGCAAAGTTATCCACAACTGTATAGATTTCAACATGCCTAATACTAGAGCAGTCGTCACCCAATATGTAGAGCAGATCCGAAAGGAAAACACCGGAAGGAGGAAGACCATAAATACTCAAGGAAGCCCTAAGAAAAATAAATCACCACCAAAGGATAAAC
>PVHY01004453.1:0-94047 GCA_004024945.1 Uropsilus gracilis
TTGCTGTGACAGTTTTTGTTTGTTTTTTCTTTTATCACAGGCATTTTAGCTTATATTAGGTGACTCTAGAACTATTTAAATCTTCTAGTAGCAGACATCCTGTCTAGGGATAGCATGCAGATTTTACTTTACATTTTTGTGTTGTGGTTCTGCCCAAACCTTAATTATCAGACTTTTTCTGACACTATTTGGTCAGTTTAAATTACATAGCTTCACTTGGGGTTTCAGAGATCTCTAACTGGTTCCATCTAAATGGTCAGGAGAACCTTTCAAGATCAGAATTCTCATTGGTTCTAGGTGGGCTAATTGTCTTGCTCCAGGAAGGATCACTTTTTGTACTGAATATTGTTACAGGGGTCTTCACACTGCTCATGCTGCCCAGTCAGTCATTGCTTCCAGATGGAGAAGGCTTTATAGTCTGGTGTTGAAAGAGATTTGTTTGTATGATTATTTCCATCAGTGCTTCCACTTTATTTTTCTCTTAGGTTACCAACATTCCCCCTGATGTGACCGATAGGACTCCCACTTGATGTACTATATAAATGAGTCCATTGAGATCACTTTCTGTGTTGAGGTTGTGGTTAACAAAAGCCGTCATACACTGGCTTCCACTGACTTCCACCATTGCTTGGGGAGTGACTATGTCATTACTTAGATTCTTGGATAACCAGTGTACCTACCTGTTTCAGTCATTCAGAGTACTCTTCCAGTGCTTTTTGCTTACTTCTAGTTTTATATATGTACTGAATGTAGTATTTAATGATTTTTTTTTCAAAATGAGTTTTTGAAAAAACTTATTTTTTTCTTCAAAATGAATCAGAAGAAAGATAAATCAGCAAAACTCTAAGAAACCTTCTGTGAAAACAAGAGTATTGTGATAGAAAAGGTGGTATGGACTAAAAGAATGTATTAATATGTTAAATGTATTTTACAGAGTTTAGTGGGGGTACCAACAATCAGAGCAAATGGAAATATCTGGTTACCTCACAGGTGCTTTCCAGCTGAATGTCAATGAAATTCAACAGGTGTCTCTTCTACAGTAAACTTTGAATATGTTAATATTTATTGTTCAGTTCTTGAAAGGAATAGCAGTTATAGCTTACCCAAATGTATCTATTTATAGAAGTGAATTATTTTTTATTGTGTTTCTTGGTACTATTATTCTATGAAACACTTTGTGGAGAACAGACATTTTTATCACCATAAACACCTATCTCATCCAGTGTTTTGTACTTGATGCAATCACTTAATAAAAATGTTATTTCTAAAAACATTAAGGATCACTTAATTCTACTTTGATTTTTAAAATCTGATAAAATATTTCAATATATTTAAGTCATCCTTTCTCAGGAATTGATATTTAGACACATGGCAGAAGAAAATATTTAACATGTTGTACTAAAAATGTGTTTTCCAATACTTTCTCTAGTGGTTTTATTTGCATTTTCAATATTTTCTCTTGCCAGCCTTAAGGGACAATAGAATCGAATTGGTTCGGGCTTCTTGGCATGAATTGAGTATCAGCGTCAGTGATGTGTCTCTCTCTGATGAAGGACAATACACCTGTTCTTTATTTACAATGCCTGTCAAAACTTCCAAGGCGTATCTCACTGTTCTGGGTAAGTGTGAGGAGCTAACACTATGTAATCACAAGCCAGAGAGATGCATTTATTGCCAACATGATTCACACTAACACATATACATTTGGAGGACCAGCTTAATGGATGTAGTTGTTCCATTCTCTTTTACATTATCACAGAAAGTATTTTAAAAAATCTACTACTTTCCCAATTTTATAAATAGACAAAGGGAAGTAATAAAGATTTGTATTACTTCTCAAGAACACACAATCATATTATTTCTTAGCTAGCAGATTTCTTGCCTTTCAACTAAATTATTTGGTATTAAATATCTGTGTTTCACATGTAGTAATCCTTTCATAAAAGTGGTAGAATACTGACTATAATGAAGTCAGTATCTCTATACAGTATGTCTCCATACATCAGTCGCCTAAGGGGAGTCTTCTCTAAAACCTTGTGGCTTTTAAATATGACCTCCTTGTGCATTTTAGTGCATTTAAATGACCCTGACATTTCTGTATCTTCTTGCTTTTTAACTCTGTAGTTTGCTAGGCTCCTAAATGAAATACATAATGCCACTTGTGTATGCAGCTTGTACCTTCTTTGTGCTTTTATTCTCTAAATATTGGACAATTTTCCCAAAGGTTAAAGTGACACAAAAAGCAATACAGTCATAGATATTCTGAGGAAATAAAGTTGCAGCTCAGAGCTCTCTGTGATTCCTCAAACGTCAGTGGCCCAATCAGCTGAAATTGCTGCAGTTCATTGAAACGCACCTGTGTACTGAACAAGTTAGAGGAATTTAAGATTGATTTTTTTTGGTATATATATGTTGTCCTAGCTTGCCTTCCTTTTTTTGATAGATAAAAGCATAAAAACATTGCATTTAAGGCTACTAATGCATGCTGCTGTTCTTTGGGGTGGGACTATTAAAGTTAATACTGCTAGTGAATTGTTTTGTGCATATGCTATGAAATATATTTCTTTGCAAGTCCCACTGGGAATATTTTATAAAAATCTTCAAAAATTTACCTTTAAGGATACAATATACCCACTAAAATGGAGTATTTCAGAGTAACAGCTGCCTAAGGTCAATGTTTTGCTCTGCGAAGAGTCACATTGAGACTCAAAAAATAAGTAACTGGCTGATTTCAATTTACTATTGATAGTGTGATATGTATATATAGTTTAAAGAAGGAAAATTAAGTGGAACAGAAAAAAGAAAATACAAAACTAGCCAGTAAGTCATAGTATGAAAATCCATCATATACCATTGTTGATTTTGTTCTTGGCTTAATTTATATTTTTCTTAGTGTTTTTCAATATTCTTACTTTTTATCCCTTTCAAACTGAATAAAATAGTACAATAAAGAAATGTTCAATCTGCATTTATTATTGAAAATTTTCAGAAGAAATTTAATAATGCTCTACCAACACAACAAAATATTATTGCCCAAGAAATGTATGGCATTAAATTATCTAAATTTCCCATAGATTGTCTCTGCATATTACTTATCTGTTTATGATTTGAGTTAGAAAATATAATAACTGTTTAGATATAAAGCATATCATGCTTTTCAAAACTACAACTTCATTTCTAATACCAACAACATCTAGAAATGTTCTCAATGTAAAAACTGAATTAGAAAAATTAGTATAGTTGCAATTAATGATGAATCTTTTATTCTAAAATGCATTTTTACCAAAGTACACATAAAATATAAAAAATACAGTTTTAAACTTTAGAAACTGTGAAATCAGAATAAGAAAGAATCACCTTACTTAAATTTATAATTTGCTGACATAAGATGTGCTTTGTGGATTGTTTTCCCCAAAGCAAACAATCTACCTTTTTTAACATCCTTGTATATGTTAAACCATTGTGAGTTTTTAGATTCACAAACACATTTTTGAAGGTATGTTTAATTTAGGCAAGTGCTTTGACAAAATTCATTTTAAAATCTCTCTGGATTATTCTTTCTAGATTATTGGATATGGCCATACCTATACATATCTTAAGGCATTTATTATGGAGTTTATTTTTACTATATTTATTATTATTATTGGTTAGCCACACAGTTTAGTTTTGTTGTGAAAGAAATAGTCATAAGAATATTTTACCATTGAGAATCACATTTCCTTCATTCATTTGTTTAAATTTCAGGTGTTCCAGAGAAGCCTCAAATTAGTGGGTTTTCATCACCAGTTATGGAGGGAGACTTGATGCAACTAACTTGCAAAACATCTGGTAGTAAACCTGCAGCTGATATAAGATGGTTCAAAAATGACAAAGAGATTAAAGGTAAAAAGTGGAAAATGTCTGTAAATGGTTATTAAGTGTTGAAACTATGAAATGTTAAATACAGGCACTTGACATTTTCTTTTTCAATACACGTTGTCTTTTGTTTATGTGCAATTTCAACCAAATTTACCCATTTCTTAATTACTGACACAAAATTGATTAGTATAATCTCTGTCTTTCCTATTTTCCCATTACATAAACTAGATCTAAAAAGAGCATATACTTCATGGGATAGTTAAGAGATGAATTAATACATGAAAAAAGTCTTAGATTTATATTTGATAATAGCATGAACTGCTTATTAGATATTACTTCAGAACTTATCTGTAAAATTTAACCTATAGTTTAAGTTAAAGATATTTTAGGTTGCAGATAAAGAAGCTTTGAATTATTTATTCAACTTGCTAGTTTCTGAAATTACAAAATTCTAATATAAAACTGTACAAGCATCAGTGAATTAAATTCCCAGTGTTTGCCACAGAGAGCAAAAAAGGTACTTATCAGTAAAATGCATAGCAATTTAAATTTATGCAGAATTCTGCTCTTATTTCATACACCTAAATGCAACACACACACACACCCCACACACAAACTACACACATACATCCTTCATTTAGGGGCAAAATCTCATTTCTTTTTAAATTGATTTCTTGCTGTGTATTTTCCTGAAAATAGAAAAGTATCTGTAAATTTATCCCTACAGTAAACTTTGTTTCAGAACTTCAAACATATATTTTATCAGACACAATTTGAAAAATATAAACCCTCAAAACACAACTTAGGTATTTTGCTATTCTAAATTAAACTTTCAAGCTACATAGTAACCTGGGCTTATATGCTTCCAAGAGAGTAATATCCATTCTAATTTCTGCCTTTAGCTTATATTTTTGGGGGCCTGTTATGAGTTGGCTATATCCTTCCTGAAGTTTATAGCCTCCAGTAATCTATACAATTCCCAGACTGATCTTACTATGACAAAGATCTCTTCCAGCCACATTTTCTGCTTAGGCATCTTAATGTATAAGTCTAAACTAAAGGATAAGCTAATATACACTTTCTGGGCCTCTAAGGATACACCAGACAGTACATTCTGATACATCCCATAGGTCCTTCTGCGTGGAGCACTGGACTATTTTAGAATGCTCTTCTTAAATGCTCATCTTTAATTAATTGTTTTATTACATGAAACCCATTCTTAACTCAGATGTGATTACTTAATTAGCTGCTTAATCAGTTCCTCTCAATTTCTTAGTATTTTACTAAGTTCACTGTGTTCAGTATTTGTTTCTCTCATATACTTGGGAAAGACAGAGACTAACATAATACACATTGTGTTAATATTTATTTTCTTAATATTGTAGTCTTTGTAGAAACATGAAAACTTTCATCTTATAAGCCATACTTTAATAATCATCTGAATTAAAACCAGAGCAAAAACAACACAAAATAATTTACAGAATCAGCTGGCATGTGGCTCGATTCAAATCATTAGGATGTCCTTTACCTCTTGCTCTCCAACGAATGCCCATTGATAGAGGGCTTATTATCACTAGATTTACATATATCTACACAGTTCTTTGTTTGTTTATAATTTTTCTCTTGCAGATTTGTATAGTTTGTATTTACAGCCAGATGGTGAACTTCGCGAATGGTATAAACTTAAGTTTTGCAGTTACATATGTACTTGCTAAGTGTGGTGATCTCTGCTCATTTCACATTTGCTACTGTTGTTGTCCTCTGAGTATGTTGAATTAAAGTTCACTCTAAAATCCCTCAGCAAACTTTCCTCACTGAAGAGGATATCCATCCTTACTTTACATTACTCTGTCTTTTCAGCGATCCAAGTATGACTTCTTGTAGCCATAACTATCTTTGTTGAAACATTACTTGGTATTGTTGTTATTTTATTATCTTATTTACTATTTTTAATTGAGGTAGTAGCATTAGTTTACTGTACCATATGTGGTTGAGAGGCATAAGATCAGACCTCCTCAGATAATATCCAAGATAAAGCAATTAAAAAGATAAATAGGTTAATCAAATTTAATTCAATAAGAAATTATTAAAATTACTCCCAGTTACCCAGTATTTTATGTGGTATAAGTGAAGATCCAAATGAAAGAAACAAGAACCTTAGAGGAAGTTCCCTTCTACATTGTGGGGAGAATGGATTCTAAGACACCCAGGTAGACTCTGAGGTCAGAAGAACCATCAAGCAGAGCAAACTCACCTGACCCCTGATCACAAGGTCCCAATGCTTATTGAATACAACAAAGGTAATGATGAAGAAATTCAACTCTGAGAAACAAACTTGGGGGAGAGGCTTCTGCCAGGGCAGAAACATGGGTGGGGCAAAACTGCTTGCTGTGAATCAAACCATGGAATATATGGGCTGAAGTGCTGGGGTAGCCAACTAGACAGGGTACACGGTGAGAAAGACAAAGCTCAGAAAGACATGGTTACCCCCACGCATTTCCCACAGGGAGAGTGACAGCGTGGCTACTGAGGAGATACTGTGAAGCCACATTGAAATATGACCGGGGTCATTAAAAGCTGAGCCCACAATCTGCGGAGAGGTGGGCCTATCTCCCAGAGAGAGAGCTAGCAGCACTAACACAGACACAAGCCTCACCCACATTCACCAACTTGATTAGCAACTAATGCCAACAGGATCTTTCCCCAGCCCAAAAAGCCCTGGTAAAGATTTGTTCTCTCAGGCATACAGTACCACCTACTGGAGACCAGGAAAACTGCACACCTAATATAGAAAAAAAAAATTATTATTATGGGGCAAAGTAAAACATGCAACAAAGGACAATTTGATCCCTTGGACATACTATGCCACAGAGAGAGAACAAATCTCTAGATCCCAATGACAATGACATGGCAGGAAATATAAAAATAATGAGTATCCCAGAAAGGTACGTGAGAGAAAAGGGAACAGACAACATATTTAAATAAATAATGGAGGAAATGTCCCAGACATGAAGAAGGAACTCAATATACAAGTTTATGAGTCTAAAAGAACAAAAGGTTATATGAAAATACTGAGATCTTTGCTAAGGTAAATAGTAGTGAAATTTCAGCAATATGAGACAAAGAGAAAATATTAACGCTGATAAGGCTTACATCTGACTTCTATGAAGAAACACTATAGGAAAAGAAAGATTAGCATGATGTGATAAAATAATTGAAATCAATTAAAATTTATTACTTAAAAAACATTATTTAGTTTTTATCAATCATAAATTTTTGATTCATAATATGTAAGATATTTTTTCTAACCCAAGATCATAGTTGCTTCTATAAATTTTATATTTTTGAGTTTTGAAAGCATTTTGAGTTAAGTTTATATTTTAAAACTTTAACCTATCTTTTATTTCTCTCAGCAATATTATTTCTGTGACAGAGTAGACAATAGATTAATGTCATCACAGATTTTCTTTCTTGATTCTTTGAATGCATCATAGCTGTTTTCATTAGATTCCTAACACTGTAAACTTTCCATTTGGCAGGAATATTCTTATATTTCTGATTAATTTTCTTAGGAAGAATTTAATCACACAAGGCTCACACTTTCCTGTTACTTTTCAGGTATCATAATTTTTAAGGAAAATAAGAGAGCCAGAGGAACTCTGGATGCTGAACTACAGTGGTACACTGATGTTTGTTGCCATCCGCTGATTTATTTGATTAGTGTTGTCATTTAACAACTTTTGTTCAAAACATCTGTCTTCCTGTGCTGTTGCCTCCTGGTAGGCTCAAACTTGGCTCCGGCACAGTTATCCTAGAAAGACAGGTCTTCATGGGGCTCTTGCCTCTTCGCCCCCTCCCTTCACCCTCCATCCCCTTCTCCAATATTTCTATTAAGCTCTCTGTCTCTTCTGGTAGTACACATAGCTGATACTCTGCACTATTTGTTAGCAATTTGCTCTATAATTTTCAGCAATGCCCTGTGCATATGTAGTTCTGTGGCCTGATCCAATTAATTCAGCATTCTTTGCTGGGATTTTTTTTGGAAGACTATTTTGTGAGTCTTCTGTTGACTATAGATGGGTTCTTCTTAACTATTTCTTTCTCTGGTATTCTCACATAAGTTAGTGGCCTACAATATAGACTACTGGGCCTTATAAACTAATGCACTCATTTATTTCCCACTGAAATCTTGGGCAATGGTAAGGACTAATCATAAAATGATATCGTGTTAATAGGCCATATGTATGTATTAATATTTTGGTTTTATTAAGGTAACTATGAGTATATAAAGTTGTGAAAAGGGAAATCAAAAGACAAAATTAATGTAAATATAGATCTTAGTAAAAGAACAAAATGACAATTCATGGCAGTAAAAGAAAAGGATGAAACAACAAAATAGTAGCACGGAATCAGGAAAAAAATATTTTATTTATATTTAGTATTATATTTCCAACCTTTGATCATCTTACTTGAACTTTTGTGATTACTCTCTTACTCAGAGATTAGACTAATCACATATCCAGTTATTCAGGAGATTAATAATGAGATGATTAAAAAAATATACCATATAAAGAGATGATGACAAATTGGCAACTACCACAAATTATACACATCAATATGGAGTGAATCTACTTACTTGAATGAAGGCAATGCTTTAATTGACTGATTATTATTTTAATTAATTCAAAAGAAACTATTACACATGTCTGATATTCCAGATATTGTCCTGAATTCTGAGTACAGAAGTCATAAAGAGCTATGAAAATTAAGGATGCCTCTAGAGAAAAGGGAGATGTGAAGGAATGAAGCTTGAAGAAAACAAGAAAACTATATTAAAAAGAAGTTAGAGAGAAGTGAATAAAAAGTCTAAATCATTCTTTGTTATGAATATGAGAATTATATTGAACCTTGTGAATGTTCCAGTGAGTACTTAGAATTTTGAAATGATATGTTGCTCATAAAACAAGATAACCTGTTGAAAGATAATCAACAAAATAAAGTAGGATATGGTACAGAGAAACAACATTCTGGAAACTAATTTTAACACAGAAGTTTTACTGATGCAAATGATTCATTTTCACAATAGATAGGTGAAAGACAGGTTGATTTTTCTTACATGTACTGAATGCAATGAACTCCAC
The DNA here is from genome assembly GCA_004024945.1 of Uropsilus gracilis. Classification (NCBI taxonomy): domain Eukaryota; kingdom Metazoa; phylum Chordata; class Mammalia; order Eulipotyphla; family Talpidae; genus Uropsilus; species Uropsilus gracilis. Next base: position 9,000 of record PVHY01004453.1, read on the forward strand.
AAGATAAACTGTAGATGACTAGAAAATTGCATCATCATAGATGTTTCAAGGGAGTAACACTTGCCTACTGCTTATGGAGCTCAAATCAATGATTATCTTTATTCTCTTTTAAGTTTACTATAATGGATGAACTTAAAAAAAATCCACTACATTTTATCATTCTTTGGACCTCTAATAAAAACTTTTTAAAGAGAACATAGAAATCTTTTAATCTTTATTAGAAAAATATATATATATATACTGAATATCCTGAATCATCAGGCTTAAAATCAGATATTTTTTAATATTTTTTCAAGTAGATATTTTTTTCAAATGTTGATTCAGCCTAAGGAAAGCAAATGCACATAATATAAATCTTCTCAGAAGAGGTTATAAGTTGTCTTGTCATAGTCAAATATTTAGGTAATGGAACTGAGTTTCATTCAACTTACTCTCAAGTACAAAGAGGTTATTTTATAATAATATAAAATATATAAAACAAAAATATGTAATATGTTTGCCTATTACCAAGCAAGTAGAAGAAACCAAGCAACAGAAGATTGAGGAAAATTAATTATAGAAAAATGGTGTTCTCTAAATATAAAGTTTACTGATTGTTTAGCTTGCAATGATGTAACTCCTTCATCTCCAACTGCAACTAACTGCTTCTTCCCCTGTTTTGCTCACATTTTCTTTACCTTATGAAGCATGCTCTTATTAGATTGGCTTAACCATACTTTTCCTAAAATCAGCTGTAGTGTGTGTTTGTTTCTACATGTATGTGTACTCAAGCATGTGCTTTTATCTCTATTTCTTTGAATCCCTCATGCTCTGCAACATTAAAATTTATGATAGAGACTCTGAAACAGGCTATTTAATTATATTGTTTCTGTTTAGGAGTAGAATTTCATTCTTGTCACCCTAAAAATTAGGCACTCTGAGTGATGTACCACTTCAGGTTTAATCATACCAGGTAGGAGATACATGCTACCCGCCCATGGCAATTTATGGGCAAGAGGTATGTATTTAAAAAATTGGATAGTAGGGGATTTGCTATTAAAATGTAAATCTAGTTTTAACATACTTGGAATTCCAAATCATTGAGTATAGATTCTAAAAATGATTATAAATTTATTTTCACACCTAGATATGATTTTTAGATTTATGACTGTATTAGATATAAAGTATTAAGACAACCCTAATTAAAAAATGTACTCTAGAAATATTTGCAAAAATTATTTGCAAAAGTCAGCTATTTCCTTCCTTCTCCATCTCTTTGTGGAATTTTATGTTTATGAATAATTGGCAAAATGTAAACTAAGCGTAAAGTGTACAAGGTAAATTCCAAGGCAACTCTACTTTTGTAACTCATGGATAAGTACATCAGAAAGAGGAAGAACTATTGAAACTGACAATTGCTGGTTTTTAATTTATTATATTAATGGTGCAAAAATAGAATTTTATATCACTTCTGACTGTTGAAAGACAATGATAGCAAAATAAAATACATTTCCTTGATAGTCCAATTCTTTCTTGAACTATCTAATTTACTCCTGGACTATCACAACTATTAGTAAACAATTTTATTGAGTAACAAATTTCCTACAAAATAGTTTATATTCCATGCTCCTTTCCAAAGACTTATTTGATGGGGTGAGCTTAAAGAATATATCTGATATTTTTAATCCTTCAACCATTTTTCTCTTTGGTACTGTGACATAGCAGTAGTCTTTTTAAAATATTAAATGCCATATTTACATTTATGCCTCTCTCATTCCTCTAGAACGTTTTTCAGTATTTAACATAGTGCCTATAACATCTAGTGGGTTGTCAAACACATGGTAAAAGCTCAAGGTTTTATAGAGAGTAAATCATAAATAATTTGTTAGAATAAATTAATGACTTTCACTTAAAGTAATTTCAGATTATACCTGAATAAATTTTAAGGATGGCGACTCTCTTGTTATTATCTACTTCACAGGAAAGGACAAGCTAGTCCTTCCTTAGTATTCTTTTAATGTATAGAAAACTATATATATATATATATATATATATATATATATATATACACACACACATATATACATATATATGACACACATATATACATATATATGTATATATATATATAAAGTAAGCATTGAATATAATATAGCATTAACCACTTGAGGAAATGTGATGTAAGGCTTTACCTCAACAATTTTCAAAGGAAGTGATTGTTCTGCAGGACTTTAAAATTACTTGTTGATGTGTTTTTAAGGAAATAAATGATAGATATCCAAATGTTGTTCCTGAGCCATCAAGCGGTGATTGAAGAAGTCAGTGATTTTGAGGAAATATTACTCTTTTAACTCATTTTGTCCAAGAAAGTTTTGTATTAATTAGAAAATACACTGATTAACAAAAATGGCAATGAAACAATATGTAACACCAGCTAAATTAGTTTAGAACAAACAAGAAGAAAACTAAAGTGAGATTTGTATAAACTTTTTATAAAGCTTTTCAGGTTTTCCAATGATGGATCACTAACTTTAACTACACTCTTTAGTTACTACAAAGAATGAGACGTGTTTATCTTGTTTGGTTATATTTCTGATGTCTATGTACAGTGCACCAGTGGTTCCCAAAGTACAGTCAGTGGGATAGCAATGAACTTTCAAGCTCCACCTCACAAGGTATTGAATCATTGTAACAATATCCATAGGTGACATACATTCTACTTTGAGAAACACATCTTTGAATCACAGTGTGATATGACATTCTAAAGGGGAAAATGAAAATTCTCTAAAGCAAAGGAAAACAAGAAACAGAAATACACAAGGCATAGGTCAACTATATAACAAAAAGAAAATTTCTACTGATTCTATAATTTGTAATGCATCAAACATTTTATAAGGATAGAAAATGGAGAGAGATACATTTTTAAGTACTTTTTCTGTTAGGGGAGAAAGGGTGGAACATAAAATAAGTTGAGAGATTATGATTGGACTTTGAAATGCTTTTTCCTATTCATCTTATATCCTTAGTAGTCCTATGAAATTTCATATAAGCTAATATTAAAAGCAACAAACTATACCTTTATTTAAATGATGCTTATTAAAATTTATATTATCTACAAATGCTATCAAATTTAAATGTTCAATTAGTATTAAATGATATGTTTGAAAAGGAGACAGCTAAAGGATACAGATATGTAGGGTCTTAAAATGCAACTGTAATTAACATTAAATAATTAGCAGCAATATTTTGGAACAATTTCTTATTCATTGCAAAAAGTAATTATAAAAGTAGTCTATAAGAGGTCTAAATTTTCTTACACTGTCAATGCTTAGAGCTGTGAGCAAGAAAACATGTGACATAGATTAATAGGAAAGAATATAAAATGTAAAAATGAGGCAGCATTTTGTATAAATCTATGACATTGGAAAGCAAAAAGTCTTATATATATTTAATTTACCAGAGAGCTATAATTGCATCTGTTTCATGACATATTTTGATTGTGAGATCATTCTGTCTTTCAGTCAAATATTTTTAACTGATATTGAAACCAATTTTCAAATCAAAAGTCTCAGAAATAACTTTGGATAGCAATAATGAGACACTTTAGAAGATGTATTTTTGGAAAATCTTGTATCTTCTATGATATTTTATTAAATTGATATTTTTATCCCCTGTCCCATATGTTAGAGAATTTTTGCATTTCAAAGTTGCCTAAATTACATGAAATATTTTTTTTGGTAAAAATCTAACTTTTTAAAAAAATTAATTCTGGATATTCATAAGTATATTCTCAATAGCAAGATATAGAATATTTATCTAGCTTTTTTGTTTATTATATTTTCTTGCTTTTAAATTAATTTAAAAAAGTCATTTCTGCAAAAAGGAAGACTGTGAAAAAATGAAAATTCTACTCATCCAATACATTGCACTCAATATTGTTTTCATAGACAAATAATTTTATAGACTACAAAAAGGAGAAGCTGAGCTCACATTGCTTTGTTGTCATTAACATATTTTAAATATTTTAAGAATAAATAATTTAATACATAGTAAAATCAAATATTTTAAGCAATTTATGAAAAATAAGTCTTTTGCTGAAAATATCACTGCTCATTTGTAAGTGTAAGAAAATAGAATAGCTTTCATCCTCAAATATATTGAAGATTTTGTTATAATGATATCTTAACTTTAGTTTATCATTTTGATTTCTAATCCATTAAAATTACTCTTTTTATCAGCTATTTTAGACTTGAAAATTTTAAAATTAAATGAAAATGTTATTAAATTTCTTTTCTACTGAGAACAAATAATCCCTAAGTGTACTCTTTTAATGATAAATCTGAATCATGCACAATAAGTTTAAATATTGATAAGAGAATTTACATCTTGAGAAAAAGATTCTCATTCATGCTGAAATAGAGTCCTCAATCAAGTATTGAAAAGTATTTATCTCAATGTAAATTTCACTGCAAATATATATATATATATATATTTAAATTTTCAAACTCTTCAGATAACTGTCCTTTTCTTTACCAAAAATGACAACCTGCTTATCTTAGGTATTCTTTAGTGGTTTAAATGTTCATCTTTTCTTATTCTTGTTATAAATCATAGTCCAAGCACATTGTACTTCCTTTTGATATAACTAGATGTTTGTGAATTTGCTCCCTCCAACTGTACTTGAGGCTTAGAGAATTAAAGTGCTCATTCAGCAAAATTTAAATCTTAACAAAGAAAAAAATAATCTGATTTTTCAAATGCAGTGTAAAAAGTGTCTTGCACTAAGTACATAAAGACATTGTGTCCTGCAGTTTTTTTTCTTTTTTTTTTTTTTGGATCCACCCTCTGCAGTTTTTATTTTGATATTTAACTTTTGAAAGGTTTTTAGACATAGTTATGTTTTTATTTGCTCAAATGCAGATAAATGTTAAATTAATATTTAATTAATAATTGATAAAATTAATATTTAATTAATTTAATGTTTAGCTAAATTAGTATTTAATTAATAATTGATAAAAATAGGGGAAAGGTCTTTTCAATAAGCGCCCGGAGTAAATAAAACCAGTTACATTTTGAGAGAATAGCAGATAATTTTAGAGGCTCAATTTTCTTTTCAGACGTAAAGTATTTAAAAGAAGAAGATGCAAATCGCAAGACTTTCACCGTGAGCAGCACGCTGGATTTCCGAGTGGACCGCAGTGATGATGGCGTGGCAGTCATCTGCAAAGTAGATCACGAATCCCTCAATGCCACCCCACAGGTGGCGATGCAGGTGCTAGAAATACACTGTAAGTAAACGCCTCGCCACTTCCCTCTCACCCCTACCCCTAATTTCCTCAGCCAGTCTCTTCCTCTACATTTACATTTATTTTAAAATTACCTTAGGGACATCAAATGTGGAGTAAAATATAAAGCCAAGAAATACAACTAAGTTCACCAATATCGATCACTTTCAAAAAAAGTAGTTCTTTCTTGAATATTGTTCCAGACAAGGGAAAACATGAAAGGAGCTATCATAAGGTTGAAATGCCTTAATTACCTTCAAGTCAGAGCTTTAACGTAGCTGTGTGCAAGAGAGTGGTGAGCATGGTGATTTGGGCAGAATCTGTGAGAGATGGAAATCTGAGAAGGACTTGAATAATAACACTGTATATTGTTATATGCAAAGATGACTTAGAGTCCGTGTTTTTTAAATTAACCTTTTTTTAACCTCCTCAATTAGATATACCAAGTCTTCATGAATGAGTATGCATTATATTTTTTCATTAACATCAGCATTATTTCAAATAATAAAACCATTGTTAATTGGATGACTCCTATAGTCCAGGGACAGTGTTCGATGCTTCTCTTGTTATCTCAAGTTAGGGTATCAACATAACAGCCTGATGAGTTTCTCTCCAAAGTCACAATTTACAGGAAAGACGGTGAAACTTACAGAGATTTAGTTACCTGGCCAAGTTAATATAACATTCCAGTGACGGACTTGAAGTCATGGAAATTTTTAGTAGTTAGTTAGGTCCTTGGAATACAGTAGGTGATCTAGAAATAATTATCAAAAAGAAAATGAATTATCTAAAACATATAAAATAAAGTAGAAAAGAGCAGAACACAGTAGACTACTTCCAAATTATGTAGTTCAATGTATTAATTATATTTTTATTCCTGCATTATTTTAGTCCTGGTAAATTTCCCACACCAATATCTCCTGTGAAACATCGGTGTATTTCTTTGTGTTCATCCCCCCCAGATTTGCTCCTCCTTCCTTCTGTTCTGTTGTATGCCTTAGCTCGTATTAGAGATCATTTTTTGTTCTTGTTGTAATTTGTGATATGGGTATAGTTTGAATTTAGAATTTGGGTGTGATATAAAATTAAAACATGAGTAATAATTTAAAATCACAATTACATTGAAAACTTTTCAAAATGCAGAAACAAAAATAACAAAGTCTGGTCACCTGGTGCTTCATTGTTCTTTTTAATAAAATTCCATGCTTTACCACTCTTCTACTGTACCTTTATCTCACTGGTATCCTTACAGTGTCTAGAAATATAAAATCATTTGTCATTTTCCTAGCTAACAATGGACCAACATGCTTGTTCTTTCCTCTGCTTTATATATATGTATATATAATATATATTATACTGTTTGACTAAACTTATTTACATATCAAATATATTTAAATAGTACACATATGTTTACAATATAAATATACAATATTTGGACATTAAATATGTATGGTGATATAGCATTATAATATGTTAATTATATAACTTTATATGTTTAATGTACAATATAATTTATAATATATAAATAAATAAATAATAAGTATATGTATGTATACTTTGTTATATACTAGCGTAATTTCTGGCCTACATTCCCATTTCCCATTTAGTCTTTATCACCTCCTCTGCTTAGTATTTCCCCATAACATTTTATATGACATGCTATTTTATATATAACATACTATACTTATAACTTATATTTCTTTTTTCCAAACCCTTAATGAACACTGTAAGAAAACTCAAGTCTCTTTTGGTGGTGATGGAGAGACTGACACTTGGAGACAATATCAATTTGTTTTAATATTGTTCTCTTTTGGATCTCATGTAATCTTATGTCCAAAATAATGGGAGGACACAAACCATCAGTAATTATTTTTTTCACTAATACTGATTCAAGCAAAACTATTTAAAGACATGTGATTGCTAACTTAGTTGTCATTTTTAAAATATAATACAAAATAAGTCATCAACAAAATTAGGAAAGTTAAAAATCACCAACCAAGGGTCACTAGAGACCTATCAGTTGTACTGAGAAATTAGGTTTATTTAGTTTGCAGTAGTAAAGATGATTCTCTGAGTATAAGAAAGCAAGTTAAGGACTTGTTAGAAAATGAATTTTCCCAAGGATGGTAAAGAGGTGTATGGGTTGGATGTCAGGATTGGGGGCAATCCAGGATTGGGGGCACAAATATTAAAGTATAACTATATTTGTGATTATGAAGTTATAGCAGGTTATCATGCTAATTTTTGTATATGCTGAGTATCCTGTTCTCTCTTATTTATTCTTGTCATCGAATAAACTTGCCTTTGTATTATTCTGCCCCACAAAACAGAAGGTTTATCTGATTATTGTTTAGATTCTAGACTGCTGAGAATATTTCAGCATAGCTGTCATTTTCAATTATTAGCTACCAAAATCATTTCACCTTCTTGGAAATCCAGAATGGGACTCTTACATATTTATTTCTTGTGTATTTTTAGATTATCACCACATTTCAATATGCATTATTAAGCAAAATTCACAGAGACAGGCAATTAAATTGCCTAATTTTTAAGAAAGTTTTGCATGAAAAATGTTATACTTGCAGGCCAATTAAATAACAATTCATTCTATAATGGTTAATATGTAAGTAGCTAGAAGGCAAAGACCAGATCTGTTTAAATTATTTTTCCTAACATCTAACATACCATCACTCAAATACATGAAGTTAATTAAAACTAAGTAATGATAATGTTGAATATTCCTTTGGGGATGGAGACAATCCCCAGAGATGAAACAAATAGTGGAGAAGAGGTATTTAGCAGCAGTCTACACCAAAATTAGAGCAAATTAAGCAAACTGAAGCTAGTCTTTATAAACATCTAAAATTAATGACAAAAGCATCTCAGTTACATCCAGAGAAAGTAGATCATGGCTCCACATAGGTGAACATGTACAATATGCATTTCGTTGAAATCCCCATGTCTGCAAGTGGGGGAATAGAATTAGAAGAGGTAGAAGGAAGTAAGGGGATAGCCTAGAATTTATGGGGCATAAATTTTGGATTCCACATCATTTTGCCATGTTCCTATTATGAATAAGTACAAAAACTGGTCCAAATAGAAGAACATGTAGACTTTTGGAATCCCAGAGCAAGAGTTATTACTGTTTTCTGCGATGGGTTAGAATAGTAAATATATATCCTAACAATAATAGAAAGTTAAGACTACACTTGAAATAAACATCCACATCTTGTAATATTGTGGAAGAGAATGTTTGATGAGACGTAGGTTTGAACATATATTGCCCAAGAACATAGTAAAATTAAAAAAAAAAAAAGAGGAGAAATTATATTTCTAGTGCTAGATGTTTTAATACTAACCTCGGATATACAATTTAGAAGAATACAACCTATAAAATATATTGCAGCAATACTCTTTTCTTTATGAAATATTAATCATAAAGTTTACTGCCACTGTGATAGAAGAGTTTCTTTAAACTGAAAAAATAGTAAAATATAAAGTAGACTTCATCGCAAACTGCAAATGTCTAGAAGTTTCACAAAATAGGTAACAATATAGTTGCAGCTGAACAGTAGAAAAAAGCTCACCCTCTTTTTTATAGATTGGAATTCTCATTCATCTTCCTACTTTTACACAGATTTCTTTGAAACAATAACTTTTTGTCTAATTTAATTTTTAGAAGAACAGATTATGTGAGTCATATTTTATTTTATTCTCGGTAGGAATAATGTCTTTACTAGAAAAAGAGCTATGCACAACACAGAAAAGATGAAAATAGCTAAACATTCATTTTCTATATGTGACATTGACAAAATTATGTAAAAAATCAACCTTATTGAAAATGAAAAACAGCAAAGACAGATTAGTGAAATCTTTCATAGTAATGAGTCTTCTGAGAAAGCAGTTTAATACTGTGGCATAGTGTTTCTGCTAACGTGCATTAAAAAAAATCATACCCAGATTTAAAGTCTGTGTGTGTGTGTGTGAAAGAGAGAGAGAGAGAGAGAGAGAGAGAGAGAGAGAGAGAGAGAATATGTGCTGTCCAGTACATTTTATATATAATTCATTGGACCATGAGAGCATATGCCATCTTTCATATGCCTTTAGTATTAGTGCCAGTGCTATGCTTTGCTACAAAAATAAATATTTGCAGATGTACACCCTAAGACATTTAAAACAATATATGCTTAAGATAACCCAAGGAAGGCAGTCTATCTTGTGAGCAAAGAAAATAAGGATGAAGGAAGAAAGAAAGGAGGGTAGTGGGAGAGAGTTAGAGAGGAAAGGGTAGGAAATTCTATGGTCACTGTGATCAATTAGATTAACTATAGTTGAAGATAAATGTAACCTATACTTTTAAAATCATATAAAATATGAGTTGATTTATTATGTCTGTGTAAGGGTTTAAATGTTCTTTTTATAATAATGACTTTTACCTTCTTGAGACTTTTTCTACTTAAGATGCAAGGGAATAGCACCATTAATCCACCATTAATTTTTTTTAAAATTTAACCACTTAAGTAAAGAGACCCTTTCCTTGTTTTCCTCCCTTTTAAAAGGAATTTATTTGTGCCTAGACTAACTGAATACTTGACTGTACATATTTGTTACTTTTCTGGCCGATCTTATGCTCATGGTCAGTTTTCCCTTTACTTCTACTTATTCCAATATAGAGTAAAACTCCAAAAGGCTCTCAGTAGAGAGATAGAATACAGATAAAACTCTGAGAACTTTTACTATTTTTGTTTATATCTTCGTTTCACGAAGATATATACAGGTTATAGAACAGAAATATGTTCAAATGCAGGCAGAGTCTTTATTAAATGCGATATATGTTGTTTGCCCTTTTTCACTTATAAAAATAATTGTTCCCACCTACACAATCCACCCTATACAAACCTGTACACCTCTCCAGCATAGAGTAGTTTTTTTTTTTTTTTTTTTCCAGATTGGCTTGTATTATTTATATGAACTATGCTCCCCCACTTTTCTATTTATTATAGAAAACATTTGATTAAGTGTTTCAGGCTATATATTTATTGAATGTCACAAAATTTTAAAATGGCATAGCTCAGTTATCTGGTATCTAATTCGCTAAATTCTGATTATCTAATTATCTTGTCTACCACAAATTATCTATGGTCCAGAGGCACAGAATATAAAAAAGGAACCAGGAAAATTAATTTTGAGGGAATTGAAATAAGCTATTTTAGATTGGTAAAATGCCACCGTTACAACAGGGTTTGTTTTGAAAGAATTTTTAATAGATCCAAAAATATTGTAAGTATGCACATGTTAGACCATGAAGTAATCTATACCAATTAGTAAAATTTACACTTTCTTACATTGAATAAGATAATCTACTGTGTGACCTCTACTTGAGATCCTATAAGAGTGGAAAGTTATTAATTAAAATATAAACTAAATATTGATGTATTTGTTATGTGTATTTTTACTGGTTTTTAAATCCCCATTTGTATATCCTTTATGACTCAACTTCATAATTTAGAGATATTTTGCTTATCTCTCTCATTCACTGTTTTAATACACTTGCAAATACCTTCCTAAAACTTAATTCTGAACCTAATACTTTTTTCATCACAAACACAAATTATTTTCTAGTAACTTAAACCATGAATCCAAGCTCATTAGCCCACTAGTGAAGATTCTGAAAATGTAAACTCACATAGTGTTCCCGGGACCTATTTTTACAAATAATGCACTTCACACTTTGCAGTATTTCTAGCTACCTTGCCAATAGTCTATTTTCTCCTCTGAGCCAATTTTTTGTTGAGACTCTTGCCTTAAATGCCTTTCTTCTTTCCACTTGAGAAGTTTTGCCAGTTCAAGTAATCATATTCTCTCAATTGTTATAAATATCACTTTCTTATATGACCTTTGTTTCTGTTAAATTTCTTTCTCCATGACTCCAATAGTACTTCATAAGAGTGCTAGATTACTTTTAGTTTTGAACTTTGCACTATTTTGAACTATGCATGATATACCTTTCTTATTAAGACTATAATACTCTGTTTTACTATTTTTATGCACAGAACTTAGAAAATAGTAGATTGTGTCTTACATATAGACTATATCATGCATATTTGGTAAAATATACTAGAATTAAAAGCAATTTAATGGACTTGTGGAAAAAGTGTCTAACAGTTTTTAGCATAATGAAAAAAGAATGTTATGACTTAGGAGGAAAGTAAACGTTTCAACAAAATTAAAAACAAGAAAAAATAAACTAGATATCTTTTTATAAAGTCAGTGTTACAAGGAGGAAATGACAATTAGATGGTGCTACAGTTGAAATGATTTTGGTTAACTCTTGGATAGATCAACCTAGATTCCTAACAAAGTGGTGGGCCTTGGGTTATGTATGGATTTTGCATATATATATTTAGTATAGTATCATAGTGTCCTTATGTAGAATATCAAGAATTTCCTTTATTTTAGATGAAACAGATCTAGTACCCCATATAAATACAGTTTGATACTTTACTAGTAGTTCCTAATCTGGAACAATATAGGAACAAAATATAAGTAATGGATAGAGTAAAAATAATTATTATAAAGAAAGGACTATTGACATTTAAGACCAGATAATTCTTTGTTGTGGAAGGGTTGTCTTAAGGACCTACAGCCTTCCTGCTGCCTTCCCATTCAACACCAGTGTCTCCTCTACACCTCTCCCGCACTTGTGAAAACCAGAAATACCTCCAAATAGTGGAAACACCCTTGCATCTTAACATGCTTTTCCGAGTTGAAAATCAATACTTTAAGACAAACTACAAGTGATTCCACGAATGTGAATTGCATTATTTCCTTTAGTATTAGTATTAGTACCCAGAGAACTTTGAGGATACTAAATAATTTTATGTGAGAACCTTTTTGTTTTAAGCTTGTTTTAAATTAAACATTTAGAACTCTTTCATTTGTAAAATATGTAAAACTTCCAAATTTCCCTTGATACAATTTTCTGTGGGAATAGTTTTTCATATTTACATATGAAAGGGCTATGTTGATAAGTACATAAGTAATAAACTACTCAAGGGGCTGTATTTTAAAATAGAATTTTCCTTTGCCAAAGAAGGAATATATATGAGATGATGATGTAAAAATTTTATAAAGGGAGGGTGGTTGGTTGGGGAAAGGCAGACAGATTGACTGACTAACATTTTGGTTATGTACAGAATCAGTAAACTTGCTAGACAGTTTTAAAATTTGCAGACCATTCAACGCAGTCTTGGGACTGATCCAATTATAGCAAAGGAGAGGTGATTTTAAGGAGAAATAGTGAACACAAAATTTAGGACAGAGAATACCAATACCTCTTGTAGTCTAAGAAAGGATAGGAAAAACAGACCTGCTGTGTGGTTAAGATCAGGGATAGAGGATCAAACTATATAGAGTGATCTATTTTTATGTAAACTGGAGTGAGCCTCTAACTGTTTTAGCTTCATTTTTTTTAAATTGAAGTAACCAACAACAGAACCTATTCTCAATGCTTTATGAAATAACTTGAAGAGCTAATGTATATACACTTTTTATAAAATAAGTATTATTAGCCAAGGATTTAATCCATGTTTACTACCATTATTAAAAATGCAGAGTTTATTATGTGACCAGTGTTTACTGTATTAAGTAAATTGGATTTTATAACACACTATTGATCCTAATTAGTGAATGGAAATAATTATTTAAAACAACTAGTACACATTCATTTATTCAACAAGCACTAAACTGAGACCTGGGAGCTATTCTAGGAGCAAATATAGAACAGTAAACAATATGGAAATAATCTCTGTTATGATAAGCTTGTTACTAATCACTTAGTCACAATGTTTTTGAACCCAGTACCTCTCTAGGTGTTAATATGCGAATATTACAATATATAGTTATAGGTATGTATATATACATATATATATAATTGTATAGTGTTACAATTCAAGTGATTGTATGGATAGAAATGTGTAATATGTGTTTATGTGGCTTATACACTGCAAATGTTTGCTTAATGAAACTATAGATAGAAATGGGTAGTTGTACTCTGCTTAGTGGTTTAAGAATTACATAAATGTTGGCTGAATCATTTGGTAGAACTCAGAAATGTGTTTTTCCACAAAATGATCAACGTAACATCATTTCCTTTGAAATGATAATGCATAACACCATGAGCAATGAAAATGGCTACTGCTTTATGTTATGAGCCGTTTTTGTTCATTGAATATATTAAATAATACAGGAATGATACAAGACATATTAGAAGTTAGTTTGTTTGCTTTCTTATATAGCAATTTAGCCATTATCCATGATGGGCTAGATGTTACTTTTGTAACCTTAAATACTTCTTGCATTTCTTTGATTACTGAAGGACTAAGATGGTTTTATTTTATTGGTTAAACATTTGGTTTGACCTTTGTATTCATATAAAAAATCTCTCTGTGATGAAAATGTAGTTTTAACACTGACACTAACATGAAACACTTTAAGAGCTTGTGCTTTCAAGATTATCTATTAGGTGGCTTAATAATACTTCATCACAGATTTTTTTCTTTCTTTAAAATCTTTATGTAAGTTAGAGAAAATCCACTCCACTAGATCACCATTTCTACATTGATTCAAATGCTGAATCATTCCAATAGAACAGGTGTCTTAATTCCAAAGTTCATAATGCTTTTGAAATTTTGATATCTCTATACATAAATCTATCATTAGATAAAATTGTACGTTCTTCAAATAGGTAAATTTTTTTTAAAAATTACTTAAGAAAAACGTTTTCTGTTTAGATTTTAATAACTTTAAAGATAAAATATCAGAATTGTTTTTTTTTTAAATTTTCTACAAATACTATAAAGATGAAGCATGTTTTTGCTATTTTTCCTTTTGCTGAATTATATTTTGGATTAATTAATACGTACTATTTTTCATGTTTGTATAAAACTTCCTCATTTGCTGGAATTTTGAAAGAAATGGAAAATAACTCATTCATTAAACCAACATGTAAAGAACTTTTGCAACATATTAGATACTTTGTTAGAATTTGAAAACAGACAAATAGGTTAAAATGTTAATCTTGAACACTCAAAATAAGGTAGAGAAAACAAAAATTTCCTTTTTATGTCCTGTATTATGAAATACTATAGGCCTAATTATTTACTATTCTCTGTCATTCATCTGTGTGTAAATATATTGACATATTTCATTTATATAAGTAGTATACAAAGTTATTATGCGATACATTTATGTATAATAAGTATGTTAATGTTTATTTGAACACTGTCTAAAACAGATGGAAACTACAAAATATCTAGTTTAACAAGAAGAACCGAACAAGTATATTTTGATAACATTAATAATAGTAGATTTTAATAATATTAATAACATTAATAATAGTGGATATAATTCTACAGTGCATTTTATCAGTAATTGAAAAAAATGTCATACACATTCACCAAGGAACAAATAAGAAATGCCAATCTATTTTGCTATAAAGTAGAGCAGAATGAAAAGTAGCTCAAATGCACCTAAACTGAAAAATGAAGTCATTATAAACAAAACATGGGATTACATTTAAGTAAATTATAGTTAAAAATATTCACAATTCTGTGAATTATATTGAAAAAGCTACAACCAGGCAGAAAATCTGCTAACTACTTAGGAATTCAAAAGGAAAACTATTAAAATTATTAATGCATAACCTGGAAATGTTATGCAATGAAAGACTTGAATTATATAGTATTTGCTTTCTTATCTCTATGAATAACAAGACTAGTAAAAAAAAAAGATTAATGGTTTAATATATACATAAATTTAAGATTATTTTATGAAATTATCCTATTTATTGTACTTTGTGCCATTCCTATCTTGTTGATTTAGAAATTAATAAGTCCTCCAATCCTGATGATTTATAATAGAGCAAATAATATAGACAACTATGTTTACCTGGGGATTTACATATATATGCCTAAGAAACCCTGCAAATTGAAAATTGTCTTCATTTGAGATCATTATAACTTTTACTTTTTATTTTTCATGGTTGAGATAATTGGGTAAGTCAATACCAACTTAGAGGTATTGTTTCTAGAAGATAATTATTTTTCACTAAGATAATTTTACCCTAACAGTGTTTGATGAGCTTTTTTATGGTTATAGTAAAATGACTGATGGAAATGAAGTAGAATATTAATGGTAGGTGTCTATATCATTAAGTGAAAACTTGCTGAAGACCAAATTACTTCATGCTATTAAATATTATTTGAGAAAATGTTAATTTGTGGATAAGAATCATACAATAGTATTTGATGTGGCTAGAAACTTTAATTGTGTACATATTACTAAAATGGTATCATTCAGGAAGAATAGTGATGTGACATTTCATGGAATCAGAAACTAGAATTTTGGATGAATATTTTAAAAAATTCCTTC
Source organism: Uropsilus gracilis (assembly GCA_004024945.1). Taxonomy (NCBI): domain Eukaryota; kingdom Metazoa; phylum Chordata; class Mammalia; order Eulipotyphla; family Talpidae; genus Uropsilus; species Uropsilus gracilis. The sequence continues at coordinate 24,695 of PVHY01004453.1, forward strand.
ATAATTGTGTTTCTCCTATCAAAATCATATGAAGTAAAAAACAAAATAGTTCCTGATGTCATATTTGCATTAAAAAGCATATCATCATTTTTGTCATCATTGAAAATTATCTAATGCACACTTTGTAAAAAGAAGTGAATCAGTCATCAGCAATAATGAAATTAAATATGGACTAAGAATAAAACAATCCATGTTTTGTGACATGAATGTATAGGATTAATTTTTTTTCAGTGGGCACTAGTAAAATATCTGTAAGCATTTTTTAATATTTTAAACTTGATGTACCAAATCGGCTATAGAAAATATCTCAAAACTTTTAGCATGTTTGTCCTTTTTAATTGTATTTATTAGTATAAATTTTATATGAAGTACTACGCAAGACATTGAAGATATAGCAGTGATTTTTTTTTAAATTTTACACAGTGAAATTATACAGTGAAGTGAACGAGTACATGGAACATGAGGCGTGGAGGCTAATGAATGACTGTTAGCAACATTTAAGATTTAAAATGGTAAATGAGTAAAGGATCCCTCAAAATGGTGCATTTCAGGTAATTTATTTGAAGGCAAGATGAGTCATTCATTAAAGGACCTGAAAGAGAGGATAATTACCTGGAATTCAAAAGTAAAGTTCAGTAAAGACCTACAGGTTTTATTGAACTTAAAGTCTATACTCATGAATTAGCTTTGAATCCTAAAAACCAAGGTTAAATTTGCATGAGTTCAGTGATCAGATTTATGCGTTGAGAACACAATTTTGTTTAGTTTTAGGGGTAAGATTTGAAGGGTTGGAAAATCAACACATTGGACACTATACACTATTGTGGTAAATTATGTAAAAGAAATTAATAGATCTGAAAATTATTTAGGAGCAGAGCGACCAAATTTGGTTAGTAGTTGTAAAGAACAGGAAGTGATTGGTATATGTAGAAGCTTGAGGTGTCTATAGAGATTGCTGAAGTAGTAACATGTGGAGAAGGTTGGTGAATTTGAGTAGATTTTAAGCATATTGAGTCTGCTATGTCTTTTAGATACTCAAGAGAACATGTCAAGTAAGGTCTGTATTTGCGTAAGTGTAGTCTGTGGTAAAGAACAGCTCTAGGATATAAATCTAGGAGTGACTGATGAATAGGTAGAAATTGAAGAGAAGTGTGTGCATGAAAGAACCTATGTGAGAACAAATTCTAAATCTTACTCTTTGTGATCACAATAAAGGCTAAATACAAGAAAACAACTCTAAAATCTGTGAAAAAAATAACAAGAGAAATTAATTGAATCAAAAATGTGTGCAAAGGGAAGGAAAAGTAGAGTTATAATAGAAATCTAAGGAAACAAAGTGAAAACATTCTGAGTAATTTTGAAGTCAAATTAAGTATTATTCCCCTTAATGTTGGTAATTATTTTTTACTGTTCTTTCTGAAAGTTTCATGAGAATACATATTAAGTATATCATTTTGCTTAGCCTTTGTTTATAGTTGAAATTCCATATTGGGATCTTCAGAGACCACTAAACAATTTAGGGGGTCATTCGTTACACACACACACACACACACACACACACAGATTTATTATTCAGGATTGGTTCACACTGCCATGGAGATTGGTACTCCTAATATCTGTAGACTGAGTTGGTAAGGTAATTATTTAGTAGTTTTGGACCTTCCCAAGAAATCAACAGGACTGATATAATGTGGGAGTTCTACTCTGAGCACAGATAGACTGACAACTCAGGAAGAATAGATGTTTTTATTTTGATTCAAACAGGAAAAAAAAGATCATGTTTGAGGTAGACCATTAGGTGAGTGAATTGCCTCTGACATGAGAAAAGGCCAGTCGGCTCTTTTTATTCAAACCTTCAGCTTATCATATGATGTCCACTCATATTACAGAGAGCAATTTACAATATTTAATCTACAGATTTGAGTGTTAATCTCTTTCCAAAACTCTCAGTGAAACACTCAGAATAATGAATGCTTGGCCAAATTATCTATGCATCCCATCGTACAATCAAGTTGACCAAGTTAGTCATCACAGATACCTAAATTAATATAACCGTCTTTCCCAGAATCAGAATTTTTTGATCTTTTGTTTTTCATATTTCCCCCCTAGAGTGGAAAATTTTTGATATATCAAGGAGAAATTAAATGTTGTGCTATGTTTGTATGGTAAACATTGAAAAACTTTTTGCTGAGAATCATTTTTTTATATTTACTACCTTGCATGATTATTAGTATTTTCCTTTGACTTTTTAAAATGATTTGCTTTAAAGAAAATAATTTATATGGATCATTCTGGAAATAAGTGATTCCATCCAAATGTGATGAATTTAATAAAATGACTAGTGAAGTATATTGATATCCAATTCCACATTATTTTCTTTTACTCAAAAACTGTGGTGGAGATGTATCATATTTCTTCAACATTGTTCTATGCATGATGAAGCTGAAATAAATTAACCTAAAAATTACAGTTGGTTAATAACTATTGAATTGCTTAAAAATCAGAGAGTGTATGTAATTCCGAGATAATTCAAATATACTAGTTAAGGGAAGCATGAGAATAATTGAAACTAAAAATTCAGATCTTATTTTAATTACTGTTGACAATGTGGAAATAAGAGCCAATCACATACTGACTATAGAAAATCTCATAAAGGAATAAGAATGTTCACGTTGTTTCTTTCTTCAGCTGACTTTTCATTTCTTCTATGTAGTACATATATGTGTTGATTAAAAATATCACATGACATAAAAGTTATAAATGTCTTTAAGTAACATTGAATGCATTTGCACTAGGAATGTATTAAATGGGAAAAATGATTTTATAACAATCATATATATATTAAAAATAAAATGTTATGTGTGAATAATATTCTAATAACTATTTCAATTGATGCAATTTGCTAACTGTACTTTCCAGAAGGCAGCACAGACTGTGTGCTGCACTACTGCATTTTCAAAGATTCTGCAAAATATTTGTGAGACAGTAGTTGATCTTGAGTTCTTTAAGGGTTCCTTATTATGAGTCCCCAGTATTCCTGCAACTCTGAAAAGTGTCATTCAAATGCACATAAGTGAATTTGGTCTATAATAATAGTATTCATGGCTACCTATAAATAGTTGAAGAAGCAATTGTATAAAATGCTTGAATTCATCTAAACTACTTTTTGCAATTTCACTTTTAAATTCAGATTTCAGATATAGTAAAAGAGTGGTGTTCAAAAAACATTCAGATATTTGTGTTAGCTTTTCAAGGAGAGGGTGGTAACTTCTTAAAATAATATACTCTATTAAGCCTAAGAACTCTCTCATAAATAAATGAAATTATAAGAAATAGCCTAATCATTCAACACAAAGTACAATTATTGAATATATAGTTTGATATGAGTTTAACATTCCTTCTTAATACTCATCTTTTTCTAGACACACCATCAGTGAAGATTATACCATCCACTCCTTTTCCACAAGAAGGACAGCCTTTAATTTTGACTTGTGAATCCAAAGGAAAACCACTGTAAGTGATTTAATGAGCAGTAACATTTTTCACTTTGTCTTCTATTCTGCTTTGATTGCAGGCTTTAACTGCAGAAATTCACTGTTTATGTCTTTTCTTGGTGAGCAAAGTGATTGCTAGAAGAGAAAACCCCCTGAACCATGTCTTCATTAAGTGTCTGTAGAAGATTGGTCTTTTACTTTATCATCTAGTGAAGTTTCTGGGAAGGTTTCCAACTGTGATTTTCCCTCTTTTTACCAGTAAGATATTTCAACCTGAAGGAGTGTAGGATTAATCAGTCACTGTTTACATCATCAGATTGATAGAAGTTACATATTTGTGAACTTAGTTCTTTCATGAAAAACTTTGAAAATATTTAATCATCCTCAAAATAATTCCAAGTTTTAAAGTTGAATACGGAATCTTTTTCAAATCAAACCTACATTATTCCCCTTTTTTTTTTCAGATCTACATTTCTCATATATAATCCATGAGACATAATTCATGAATGTGATTTTTGGAAATAATGTGAATGAAAGGGTCAAAGCTCAAAGTTTTCAACTGTAAAGTCATTTCATTATTAAAATATACAAATTCTAACAACACTTCAAAATTTACTTTTTTGTCATTCATATTTATAAACAGCTAACTTACAGGAAATCTAAGTTAAGATTAAGTTCTTTTAAGAATTTAATCATAAATTCTTTAAAGAATTCTTAAAAGAACTGAGTTTGATTATTCAAATATGAGTTAAAGACTAAAGTTCTGTTGAATAATGCTTTTTATTTAGCTTTAATTTACTACTACTGCTACTTTAGTTTTGAAAGTTTCCAGAAATAATAAAATACATTAAAATTTGTATATATATATATTTTGTAATATCAATGATAAAGATGTTTCTGGAAAAAGGTTCTGCATGCCAAAGAAAATAAAAGCAAAACTAAATTGGTGTTATATTAAACTAAAACACTTTTATACAAGCAAATGAAATATAGCTAGAATTGAAAGATTCCGATGGACTGAGAGAAAATATTCACACTTAAAAAAATCACAAATGATTAAAATCCAAGACACATGCAATTTAGCAATAAGAAAAATCCAGTTAATAACTGAGCAACAGGCCTAAACAGACAACTTACCAAAGAGGATATCCAAAATAAACAAGATAGGGAAAAAAGTGTTCATCTTTGTTTTTAATAAATGATGTATAGGCTGAAACTAAAATAAAAATAAACTCAACTCATAAGTCTGACACATATTAAAAAAGTTACCCACTAACAATGCTGGAGAGTATGCAGAAAATGAGCCCTTATTAAACTGTTGATGGAAATATCAACAAGTATAATAATATGGAAAATCACTGAAAATTAAAAAACATATGACCCAGCAATCTTACTCTGAGTGAAAGAGATTAAATTAAAAAGCATTAGCCAAAAACAATGCATTCTCTAATGTTTATTGTAGCATTATTTCTAAGAACTTATACATAGAAACAAATGGTCATGAAAACAGGGTGCAGTTAAGATGTGCTGTATCCAAGGGGTATGATATTATTCACTCATAAGGAAATATGAAGTATTTCATTTACTACAAATTAGAAGAAATAAAGGGAATTATGTGTAGCAAAACAAGTTAAAATGAGAGTGATAATTATTGGACATGTATATATCACATAATTCAATAATAAATTTAATAATAATACTGGAAATTAAGAGGGAGAGAAGAATGAGAAAGTCATAGGTAATATAAAGGATGATGTTGGGAAAAACTAAAAATATATAAATGGTTTAATTTTTTTCCTTTTGATTTATATTTTTTTATTTTAATTAGATGAACTAAATCATCCTTTTTATAGAACTATATAAGAAATTTTGTGAAAGTTAATAATTTTAAATTGCTAAAATTTTGAATTTCACAATTTTGCTATTTAAGTGTAAAGTATATATTATCCCGTGAAAAATTTTTGCTGAGGGAATTTTGAGTCAAACACCAAAAAAGTCAGCTTTCTCAATTTTATAGCATTTAACAGATAACTGAATTCACTCTTATTTTTTTGGATTCATCCTTCCCCTACACCCTCTCTGCTTCTTTTTGTTTTTTATTGAAGTAACATTAGATTACAATGCTGTAAACGGTTCAGAAATACAGGTTCACACCTCTTCAGATATTTGTTACCACAACACCAAGAAATCCATAATCCACTACCATGTTCTATCTTGACTCCTGATTTTCCTCTCTGACGTCACCTTCCTGCTCTGGTATTCTTAACTTTACATTTAGATATCTAGGGTTTGTTTTGTTTCTTTGTACTCCACATAGAAGTGACACTCTCTGGTATTTGCCATTTCCATCCAATGTCCTTTGTTTAGCATAATTCCCCCCAGTTCATTGTCACAAATGGAAAGACTTTGTTTGTCTTTACAGTTTAGTATACAATTATGTATGTATAAATGCCACATCTCCCTTATTCACTCGTCTGTCATTGGACACTTAGGTTGTTTCCATAGCTGGACTATTATGAATAAACTGACATATTCCTTCAAATCAGTATTTTTGCATTCTAACTGCTGATCTATGGTAGGTATATTTTTGTTTTTCTGAGAACTCTGTATACTGTTTTCATAAGGGAGATGGACCTGTCTATATCCCTGTCAACTGTGTATAAGGGGTCTTTTTTCTCCATACCCTTACCAACATATGGTGTTTCTGACTTTTTTGGTATGGGTCAATCTCGCAACTGTGAGCTATTTGCTATTGTAGTTTTTATTTATATTTTCCTGATCATAAATGATGATGAGCATTAAATTTTATGTGTCTGCTTTGCCATCTATCTGACTTTTTAAAAAGGTGTCTATTTTTATATTTATCTTCTTCTTCCCAGTTTTATTTATTCATTCATTGTATTCTGTTATATATAAATTATTATTTATATATTTACTGAAGTAGCATCGATTTACATAGTTGTTTGTGTTTAGAGGCATTATCTCTCCCCCTTTAGGTGTTGGATTTGTTGTTGCTAACTTCTTTGTGTCAGTATAGATCTTATGACATAACTATTTTCACCCATTCAGTGTATGTATTTTTATTTTAATGATACCTTCTATTGTTGTGCAGGAACATTTTTGTTTGATGCAGTCATAGTTGTTTTATTTCTGTATCCCTGGATCTTCCAGTGGAATCCTAAAAGGCATTAATGAAACAAATGTATTTCCCTAACTTTTTGTCTACATATGTTATGCTTTCTGGTAATTAATTGCTGTATATGGTATAAAATGGTATGGTATAAAGTAGAATACTTCTTTTGCCTGTGAACTGTTCAGCTACCAGTGTCATTTGCTTAGATAACTTTTATTTCTCTTATGTGCACTCTTGACTTGGGTATTCACTAAAAGTGGGTTTATTTCTGTTCTCTCTATTCTATTTTGTTTTGCTGGGTATATATTTTTATTCTAATACCATGCTCTTTTGATTGCTATAGCTTAAGAATATTGTTTGAAGCCTGAGCATGTGGTACTTCTTTTATTTATTTATGTATTTATTTTTAGTCAGAATTGCATTGGCTATTCAGGATCTTTTGTCACTCCATATAAATCAGTTATGCTTTCTCTATTTCCCTGAAGAAGCCTTGAAACTATGATAGGGACTGTATTGAATCTGTATATTGCTTTTGGTAATATGACCATTTCATCAGGGTCAAGTCTTCCAATACGTAAGCAAGACTGTTGTTATGATTTGTTTATGTGATTTTATTCTTCCTTTTATTCTCATGTGTCAGCATATGAAGGGGCTTGATGAAGACTGAGACATAGAAGAATCATTTGCTTTTATTTCTTCTTCATATATCTGCTTCAGAATGTATCTATGTATATTTGGGATATGTGTACAACTTATGTAGTTCAGTGAGAAGAAGATGGAAAATATACAGATTGATTAAAAATAAGTACATTGTTACTCAAGTAGAATCCAATTATCTGTTAATGATCCACTGTTTGTTTGTATATGTAATGCCAATGGTAGAAGCAGCATTTTTTTTTTTTAAATGAGAATAATTAAATCCTAAAAACTGTGTTTTGGAATTTGAGTAGTCCATTTCCCTCAGCCTGGAAATGGGTATAAATTATGTTACTGTGGATGTCTTCACAGGATCTCTCTTAACTAGTGGTAAGCTTGATTATGTTATAATCTTTTGCACTGAAAATGTATGGAAAGTACAGTACTCTCTTGTTTATCTTCAGAGAAGTATCAGATGTTTGAAAAATAGAAAATGTCACCTTCTTAGAAGGATCATGAATAAGATCATTTTGTAAATAAGTTAATAACACCTTTTTGTGTAAACAATTGTAGTTCAATAATACTAATCAAATTTTCCTTATCTAGACTAATAACGGTGATATCAAAATTTAAACTCATTTCAATATTTTCCTGGGGCTTGAATTTCTCACCTTTTTTTTCCTACTTTTTTCACTTGTTGAAGCTTAATTGTCATCTATGTTAGTTAAAGTGATTTTTAGCATTAATCTTTTAGTAGTGGTTAGCTTTGAAGTTGAACTTCAGAAATTTTAAAATGAGGAATGGTTAATCTTGAAATACACTTACCATAGCTGTATTCTTTTTATCAGGTATTGTTATATATTTTGTGCCCTTTCTGGAAGTTTGCCAAATTTCAATCAAACTAATAATTTCTATCAAGAGTTTATGATCATATTAAAAATGTTTTAATTGGCAATTAGCTCATAAACACCATAAGGTTTAAAATACTCATTATATTCTGTTTTTATCCTTACATGTTCCAGTGCTATGTCTTGCATATTATGATCCAAAAAAAAATATGTATCAACTTAGTCTTTTCTAGTAAATCATTGTTTCAGTTTCCACTCTTACTAGTCTCTTTCCTTGTGGACTTCCAGTCTGTTCACATTAAATGTATAGCCAGCTTCTCTGATGCCTTCTGCCTTTATCTAACTGTCCTTCTTATATCCTTAATCATCTTATAATCCAGTCTTCCACATTATCCAAGTGACTATAATTTCAAATAAATGAAGACATTAAACTCTTTAAAGACAGTATAATGTCTAGCTTCGCTTTCTAGTTTATATCTCCAACAGTGCTAGATGAGGCAAACAGGACAAAAACAACAGAAATCTGAAAAGAAATATTTGGATCTTCCCAGAAGGAAATTTTTCCAATCATAAAGAAAAATAATGCCACTAGAGCAAGGAGAACAGAAGGGAAATTGAAATGAATTAATCAGGTTGTTAGTAAGTGGTAGGAAAGTACAGATAATGGAAAGATTACCATTTCAGAAAGTGAATTAAGAAGAGTAGAGAAAGGATAAGAAAAAATGTATATCAGATAGAAGCTGTCAACAATATCAAACAGACTGCCTATATTTTAAGATAGAATAAAAAATATCTGAAAAAGTGTAGAAATAAAACTTTAGTATGTATTATCACAAACATCCAATAAGTAGTCTTAATTCTGTACTTTACTCTGGTAATCAGTATCAGCATTTCAGCCTATTACTCTGTATTTAGTACACCTGATTTACCATATCATTATTTTTCAGTCCTTGAGAAGTAACACTGGACTTCGTTTCTGAAAGATTCTCAAATCTCTATTACTCTTACCTCATATCTGATCCAACTGTAATGAACAGATGAAAATCCCTAATGGATGAATATACATGTATAATGATACAGATATTTCCTTTATATCTTCTAGATGACTTAGTATTATTTCAATAGGTCAATAATTATTGTTTCTTCAAAAATTGAGAGCTAGTGATTTCTTGAAGAATGAGTTGTTTGTAGTTATTTTGCATATTAATAGTAGATAACATAACACCACTATCTTTTGTACACCTCCCAAGTGATAGCATGGCTTAACTTGTACTGAGACTCATGTTCCTAATCTGACCTCTGTATACTAATGTTGTTTTCCTTGTTCTAAATGTGAAGACCCTGGTGACTGTTTATGACAATCATCCCTTATTTGCCTGCTTTGGACTGAGCCTCTTGCTATTTTCCAGTGGAACAGCTGCATAACTTGGGCCTGGACCAAATTGTTCCACTTGACATTACTATAGAGGCATTTTATTCTTTCCTTAAAAGAGAGATTACTGTACATGTCTGTCTATTGTTTTAATTTTCATTTAAATTGAGGACCCAGCTAATGCCAACCACTTTTCTTTCAAGTCCCCAAAGCTTTTGCAACCTTCTTCTTTCTTTGGCTGAATTCCCAGACAGCTTTCAGCAGCAGCATTCTCCATTTATAGAAGTAAAGGAGAAAAAAAATCTGTTATATTACATTAGAGTCATGACCTTAAAAGGTGTGGGGTTGCCCCCATATGCTACAACTAAAGAATCATCATTTATTTTAATTAAATGTTTAACTCCTTCTAAATTTATTTCAGAAAAGCAACAGAACATTTTCAGTCAAATGAATGTGTATTTGGCATTTATTCTATAAAAAATAATTATAGGTATTGATAAATTTTTCTGTGTATCCAGCATGATGTTTATGTTGTACTGATTATCTTACTTTCTGTTAACCACAATTTTTCATGTATTCTTGGCATAAATCTAGTATACATAATTGCATAGCTCATAGCATCCCTATTCTATACAAGAGGGAAGATTTTAATCTCTAGTAAGATGGACTACATACCATATAACAACTCGTTAGCTATATAGAGAAATAATTATCAATGTTCAAAATGATCACAAATTTAAGAAGAAATCTATTAAGAATATATTGATGCATTTTCTTATTATCATAATAGAGGATTTTTTAATGAGATGCAAACAAAGGCAAAACACTTTTATATAAAATTAGTTTCCTCACCCAAATATGTATACCTTGTACAAATCATAGCTTAGTCATTGGCAATCCAGTCATAGCCACAATAGGTGAGTTAGCATGCAAAACTCATAGAGCAAAATGACTATTTTAGTTCAGGTTAAATAATGATCTCCACAGAAGAGAGACCAAGGCATAAACCTATGGCAGATAGTAAAATATAGCTGGAACCATGAAATTGGAGAAACCCAACCACAATATTAAGAAAAAAAAAAAGATGTAATACAATTGGAAATAATTGAAAAGGGGTAGAGATTAAGTTCTGGTTCAATGACTAGAGAAGAGACGATAATATAGAGCAACTCCCCTTGAATGTAGAGGACTAACCAGTTATCAAGAGTTGATAGAAAACAAGAGATCTGATTCAAACTAAAGAAGTGTCATGGCTTGTTAATGGTGGAGAATCCAGGCCTCTGGTGTATAAGAGCTTGTTTTGAAGTAGTTTTCCAAATTCTCTCATTGATTCACAACCCTGTTTGTATTTCAGAAATATAAAATCTCTTGTTACTACATTACATCCACCACCAAAACAGTTTATTTCTAGTATACACAGATGAGAAAATTCAGACTTAAAAAATTTATATAATCTTTACCTGATACACAGTATAATTGGAGTTGCAAACTATTTTTTAAATACTTTTAACCACTGATGGCTATATTTTTCTGTTTATGCATTGTTTTTAGTTCTCTTGCCATGTTAATTTTTTCATTATAACCGTGAATTTGGCAAGAATGAGGGATTCTCATAAACTTCTAGAAACATTTATACTCAATACAATAGCTGTAATAAGTTACCAACTACTGTAAAGTAAAATCACTTAAGTCTAAATGATATAAAAGTTTCCAAATAAATTTAAATATTTTGCCCACATTTTATAACTAGATCTGTTATTCATTGTTATATATTTATTTTTTAACAAAATATTATATTTTTTGTAATTTCATATATATCTGAGAATGTTAAAATTGCAGAACCTAATTATATATAAATCTATCCTAACACAAATGCAATGTCAGTGCAATGGAATACAAGGTAACTCCTTAGAGTATAAATCAAATGATCCAGAAGGTAAAAGAATATGTTCCTCAAAAGTTTTTCCTTCTTGCTAAATACTCTGCTTGTATCACAAACCAATGACAGAATAAGTACAATAAAATTCTACTTATTACAGGTACTCTTCCAATATATAATTTTTCTCCTTTTGTGTTTTGATATTTAAAGAGATGCAAAATTGTCTCAAATAATTAATTTAAAAGGAATAGTTTCTTCTAAATTATTTTCAAAAAATAATATTGGGTCATTGAGTTTTCATAATTAAAAAAAAGATCTATGTGTTGTCCTTCCCAGATGAGGGTTTTTTTGTTTGTTTGTTTTTGTTTTCGTTTTCCCTTGAGGCCCAGATGGTCTTTTGCTTTCATTTCATGACTTCAATATTTAATCACACGTTGACTCTCTGGAAACATACAAGTGGTTATCTTGGAAATGAGACTGCATATATTTGGTTTTGTTTTTGAAACAAGAAGCTGACTCTTCATAATCTCCACTGCTGTTATTTAAGCTGGGCATTTGTGGTGTGCTGGGCACTCAACCATTTTCAATTAAATGGCCCTATGTCTTGTGAAAGTCCCATAAGAGCTTGCAGAACCAAGATTATAGATCCACAGAGGAAATGTACTCCTTGAACATTTCCAGGTAAGCAGTTTTCTTGCAACAAAAAGCCAATTATTGACAAACTTTAACATGAAATGTCTCAGTATGTTTAAGACACCTTTGTGAAATGATGCTGTCACATACATTGGCTAGATGTTCAAGACATGAACTTTTGGGCCATGGTTTGAAACTTTTGTTTTATATGATAATTATAAGATTACATCTAAACATTTTACTCTATCTAAAACTCTATAAATATCACATGAATGCCTATAAAAAAGAAAGTTAGCAGAATGGAGAGTTGCAGAGACAAAAAACACTCAACATTAAAATAAACTGCAATACTATCCTTTCTTGATTAAAGAAAATATTAACCCATTGCTAAGCACGTGTCAATCAGTAAGATTTGCTTTTACTCTTTGTGATTTTATTTCATAATTTTTGTTATAAACATTAAGTTAGCATCCCTCTAGTGGTCAACAGTTAACTTACTAAGAAATACACTCGCTTTAAATAATTTAACTATCATTTCTCACAGTATATGGAGGAAACAAATTGTCAAAAATGAAATTATTTCAGAGTCATTATAGATACTTGATAGTATTCTTATTAATTATGAAATAGAAAATTATTATTTTTGGAGAGTCATTTAATCAAACAATCTAAAAAGGTGTTCTTGTATTACTTATGTTTTAACCATTTGTTTTATATTGATTTACTGTTCACTTACACACACATCAAACCTCAATCATATGGAAATTCCTAAATTTCAAAATTTGGAAAAAACTTTTAAATAATAAAATGACCCAAATTATGGAAAATATGAACATTTACAAATAGTTCCAATTTGACAAGGAAGAATCTGTCAGGGACTAATATTGGGGCAAATTCAGAGAATCAGAAATATTTTGTATAATTTAAGGAGACAAAAGGGAGAAGATAGGCAATTTTTTGAACCATTGGAGATAATGGCTGCTACTATTGACTTATAATCATCAGATGTCCCTAAAATGGTGAACTGTAATGTGAGGACCACCACTCAAACTGATAAGTACATAGAGGTGCAATCATTAAAAATTCAAAATTAAAAATATAAGAGCTCTGTAATTCAGCAAGTAAAAAAAAAAAAAAGCCCTACAAATCACAAGAACTCTCACAATGGGTAACCAGTGCAATGTATTCCAAATGTTGGTTGTGGTTTATTAATGAGTCATAACATCAATTTAAAACCTGTTTTTAAAAATTAAAAAAATAGAAAATTATAGACGAGGAAAAGAAGAGACAAAAAAAGTAAATAAGTGTCACAGTATGTTAGAAAGAGGAGTGTTTTATTTTCTCTATGTGCTTATGAGAGCATATATGTTCTATATGCAGGTCACACCTCAGAAGATTTAGAAATGTGACATTAACAACAACCTGGATGAACTTAGGGGAACTTAGGTGAATGTCTTTGGGACATTTCAGGGAAAGATCATGCTAAGTTTTATCATGTTCAAATTGTAGAGCTTGGAAAAACAGCAAATAAAACAAAAGAAACCAAAACACGAGAGTGCCGCTAAGAATGTTCTGTTAAATAATTCAGAAAAGTTTGATGTTCTAAGAAGAATTTTAGCTGAATGATTAAAATATGCTTTCAAATATTTAAGTCTTAAATTTCATTTATATTCAACATTTACTTATATGGAACATTTAATTCCCTAGCTACCAGATAAATTATGTGCACTTTACTTTTACTTTTCCAAGACCATTGGTTTTAATATTAGAAAGGAAACAAATCATAGAGCAGAAGTGATTCTATAATGGTGACACAGTGTTTAACAAAAGTATTAGATCTTATAAGGTTAATTAGCACTACTTTATACTAGTGGAAGTAATGGATTGTAAAGTAACTCATATGGGAGATGGGACCACATCATTGTAATATGCCCTTGAACTGAATGATTTTCAGACATCTGACTGATTAAGATGCTTGCAGATACATTTTACATAGTATCAAATTGTCCATATTGGTTGAAAAATTGACAGGTTCTCAGAAACTGAGACTCATAAGTTACTGAGTTTTAAAATATGAAAATGTTTCTATCTGGCTTGATGAAAGGATATTTCAAGAGCAGCTAATTTTCAAATAAACTGGTAAATATTTTCTTAAGGGTGATCATTTTTAAATATATTAAGAGGTTTTGAGTTTAATGTACAAACCAGAGGGATTTATTGTTGTTTGGTTGAGGGAATGCATGTTTACTCAAGATTTATTGATCTTTTTAACCAGTAATTAATATTCCATGTTTAACAAAAACTAGAAATGTTAAATATAGATAAGGCATGAGTAATTATTTTGCTTTAGCACAAAGGCCTTGAATGATTAGCATAAACATTTGTCACAATTTTTATATTTTTCTCTCAGTGTTAAAATCGGTCAGTCCTTCAGGATCATAATAATCTTATCTTTCCTAGGGATAATCTTTTATTTGCTATGCCATAAATTGGCTGGAATTATACAGTTGTAAAATGACTGCTTTCTTTGTTTCTCAAAAGTATTAAAATAATCATCACTGAGTACTACCTTATCATTAGAAGTGACTCAGGATATCATAGGTACTTTAAAAATACCATCATTTTGAAGTTTTCCAAAGAACACATACTTCTTGCATATAGATTATTTTCTATTTCAGCTACATTTTTTTTAAACTTGAGGCAAGAAGTGAATTAAAAAAGTCAGACTCATGAAGCATATACTGGATTAGCAGTGTAGAAAAAAATCTATTTCTTGTTTGCTTTTGATGTTTTAAATGTAATATTGAAGCTAATATTTTCTTTATGATCAGGATGCTCCCTACCACGTGCCACTCTCTATGTTTTAATTATATCACTAGTCTTCTGATGTTATACTAAAATAATACTTTTTAATATCCAGTTTTTCATTCTATAAATTTTGTTTTGGACTAAGTTCCTTATGAGCATATTGGGTTCTTTATTAATATTTTCACCTTAGCCAAGAGCAATACTTATTAACATCCTTCTTGAAATTTACCATGTATAAATGCAATAGTTCAAAAATATTATCTCTGGAGAACAAATTTCTTATCAGGGCATATTCCATTCTTGGTACCAGAATTCCTATAAGAAAAAAATATTAAGCAAAAGTTTCACATTTCATAAAGCCTGTTACAATGTCCTTAATATAGTAGTGATAGATCTTTGTGGTGTTTTATAACTCATTTATGCCACTTTCTATGTCCTACCAAGTACTTTGGTTAATAATAATAATAATAATATATATATATCATACGAACAACTAAAATTAAGTATTACATAGATTACAAATTTATTTTCTTCATATCCCTCAGAATTCCTGGTACAAAGGCTTGCACAGATATGTTTAAGTAATTAATTGCTTGATCATGATTGTGCACACTTGTAAGCTACCTGATCAAGAATATATATAGGCATTTTTAAATCAATAAAAATGTTAATTGATCTCTTATTTGTCTGAAGACAAAAGTATAGGTAATTACACCTAGGAGACTCTTTGTTGACAACTATAAATGTTTTAGGGGTTGTTTTTCCTGAAAAAGCTACATATTATAAAGACAGAAAAATAAATGCTTCATTGATTATGTTTTTAAATGACTCTCAATTGTGATCTGTAAAGCACTCAAAGGTTAACTTGACCAATAGTAAAAATTATTTTATGTTTTGAGAATTACCCCATAAAAATATAAAATCAATATAATGCATGAAAAGGAAACAAATTCAATTACAATTAAAATGGACAACAACATAATCTAAAGAAAGTAAATCACAGCTTTATGTGCTCTCCAAAAGCATAGGTCAGTGTTTTTACAATTATTAATATGACTTTGAAAATACATAAAATATCAAACTCAAACTATGCTCAGAAAATTCTCTTGTGATCCTCAGTAACAAAATGACTATCTATTTTTTAAATTTGAAATTATAAATAGCTCCCAAGAATCCCTGTTTCCTCCTACTTAGCAATAATATCCTTCTCTTCTGACACTCATTACTAAATTTTATTTCAACATTTTCCCTTTAAGAAAAGCTTAAAAATAGCTTTAAGAAAAGCTACTTTTTGAAGATGCTTTATATATATTAAAAAATAAAGAGAAAGCAGTCCCACTTTCCAATTTTTCTTTTATTGCTCTCATTTTTCTACCCTTGTTCTCATAGTTGACCATGTTTGAGATACCTTTTATTATTGCAATCTGAGTCTATCCAATGCGGAACTGGCTAGTCAAATGCACAGAATGCATTTCCCTGAACCCAATAAACATGAAATTTTCTAATTTCTAATCTCAATTTCAGGGCCACCTATCAATTAATTTTATTTAATGTCTTGACACCCATTTCCCTAAAACTTTAATAGCATAGATCCTGAGTTTTAATGTAGTCTCTTCTGCATAATTTCTTGTCTTGGAGTTTTGTTAAAAGCAAAAAACAGATTCAAGATGTTTGCATAACTCTTACCAACTTCTTTCACTTTAGAGTTAAAATATCACAGAAGCTAGAAGGAAATTTGGCCTTAAAATATTCCCTTTTATAAAAACTTCCATCAAATATACCATCTGTGGAACTTTTAGACTGAAATAAAGGCAGTGGTCACCTTCAGGTGCCATAGAAGTACACAGGGCACCAAATTATTATATGTAAGTTTCTTCTTTGTCTTAGATTGAAAGAAATCTAGATGTTTGTATTTGTAGACATATACCTTTTTTCTTTTAGTAGAACAGGCTGTGTACTTGAATGCCATTAACAGTGACTATTTTTTTTTTCCTTTGTCTTGGAAAGGTACGTTTCATTTTCATGTGATTGATTCTGGTATTAGTGTTGAACATGTACTCATGAAGGAAGAGTCACTAAAGAGTCAAAGTTATATAATGCCATTTGGGAAAATATAAGATATAGGAGCATTCTTTTCTTTGAAAAACTGTAGTACAAGAATTACTTTCCAGATCAAAATTTCCTAATTTCATTTATTTATTTATTTATTTATTTATTTATTTATTTATTTATTTATTTATTTATTATTTATTCATTTATTTATTTTTTAATGAAGCAAGGGAAGAGGTGAGGATGTGGTCTAGAAGGAAGGTAAGGTCTGTAAGACTTCAATGCCCAGTGAGTAAATGGAACCCTACATGGTTGGGAAAATTAGCAAAATTGTGACAGCTAAACTGACAACATAATACCACAGTAGCTAACTAGTTTCAGTGAAAATAACTTACCAAGATTGTGTCTGATCTAAGATATTAAAAAGTGGTTGTCTGAAAGAGCTGTGATCATTCCTCCCAACACCATTTATAAATAAAGAGTTGTTGATGATGCCCATGAATCTCTTATTAGCTATGCACAAAATATTGAGCGGTAGAATTTTTAAAAAAAATATTTAAAAAATACTTCAATATTTCAATAACTTTATCAAGGCATTGGAGTCCAAGAAGACATATTCATGAGCCTATTTGGTTTCTTTTATCACTTTTAGTCTCTTGTTCTTTTCTCTTATTAGGAAGCGAAAAGGAAGAAACTGCTGCAAAATGTGCATGGGAAAGCAAAACATCTTTTCAATCTAACAGATTTGGTAGACAATAGAATAAATTAAACATCCTCTTGTGCAGATTTCCAAGCCCTAATCATTGGAACTTTTCAAGGGGGAACCCTCCAGACTACTCCTTTAATGTTCTCTCCCTGATTCTCCGTAACATTATTCCATGATTGATGTTGTGTCACTGTCCTGTTACTCCTGATGGTTAGGTTCTACTCCTTTCAGCCTTATCACAGAGAAACAGTAGACTGGAACTACTTTTTAAATGATCTCCTTTGGTTGTCTGAACATCAGGGAAAATTGTTACTCATTTGCAACAAGAAACTCAATCATTTCTGGGTTCCAATTAGAGAAAGCCTAGAGGCCCTCTTTATTAAGATGAAACACAAATTGATTCAAGATTTGCTAAACCACTTAATATTTTTATGGTGACATTAAGAAACTTGAACATTTTAAGCACTAATTGGAATATGTATAGGCTATTTATAATTGATGCATAAACCCTAACCTCCTTTTTATTAAAATTGCATTTTACAGTGCTAACAATTTTTTACCACCTTAAAGCTTTTCTGTATAGAGTAGGATTAACAATCCTGCAATGTTATACTGTCTATAATGTTAAAAACTTATACTTATAATGTTATAATGCTTATACTGCTATAATCTCCTGTAATTCATATAGTCAGAGGTGCTTTTTTTTTCAAATTTTCCTTTAAAAATGAAATATTTTAGGAAAATATTTAAATACAAACTGGCAATTTGAATAATTTGTATTTTAATTTCATTTTTACATACACAATTACAAATATATATAAAAATTTAGTTGTATATTCACAATCTTACACATAAAAATGTGACTGAACATAAGCACAAAAAAGATTATGACAGTTGGGAGTATAATTTTGAGTACATGGAAATGTTTGGGTAGGCATATAATTATATCTATATGTGTCTAAAAATTCCAACTTATGAAAAGTGCATTGTCTCAATATAATAAAACAGTTCTCTATAGTGGTATTTTAAGGATGTGTCTTTTAAAACTCAAGTTATTCTTCATATAACTGCTATGAATATAGCCTGATATGATTTGTGGACAGGACACAACCTCTGTTATTTCGGGTATGTTTACTGACTTATATTTATTCACGTATTTTATTATGTGGGTTCAATCTTCTGGTTTCGGTCTTCAAATGATGTTATTGATGTGCATAGAACAAGATTATCCAGAGCATCTGTTTTAAAATAAGAATTAGCAAACTCAAAGAATAACAGCATATATTGGGTATATGAAGCAAGTTGAGAAGTTTCAGTGGTTTGATTTTTATTAATGATACTTTGAGATTGAATTCTTGATATAATTGGATGGTATTATTTTCTATTTTCCAAATTTTTGGCATAACTAGATTTTTCATTACCTGTGTAGAAAGTTATTTAAGAAATTTCATAGATATGGTTATGATAAAAATCTTCCTCTCATCTTTGCTCTTACAAGTATTTTAAATAGAATTTTTTCACGATATTATGAAACATTATCATCTACTTGATTTGGTACTATCCTATATTTATTATCATTTGGTTCAAAACTTTTATCTACGTTTTATAAAATTTTGTCAAAGAAAATATCTTCATCCAAGCGGAGCTCCATAGACATAGATTTGTGTATCAAGCCCTAGGTTTGCTTTGATTTACAATAAGAAGACATTTCATTTTCATTAAATTAAACAAAGGACTTAGAAAATAATTTCCAATAATATAATAAAATCATGTTTAAATTTTTAAAAAATTGACATAGAAAATCTAAGAAATTTGTTCATTATGTTGTTAGAAAACAGGAGTTAGCTGAAGTATTAACTGTTTAGTCAAACTCAAATGTGGTTTTATCACTAATCTATATTCTAATGTGTAGTCAACTTTTAAAAATTATATCAAAATGTTTATGTATTCTGGATTCTGGAAAACGTATATAAAGTATCAGGATAAATGTCATTATCAACATATAATTGCAGATATTATTTAAAAGGTTTCTTATTACTAATAATTGCAAAAGATTATGATATCGATGAAGACAGAAATTCATGCTTTATTATGAAATTTATGCTTTATCCTTTTCCCCTAAAAGCAGGTTTTGGGAATTGCAGTTTTTTTCTAAGTTTTGGTTACAAGAAAATTGTCAGTTTCCATGAATTCAGTTCAGTTTTTTTTTTTTTTCCAACAAGGGGCCTCCACATGAATATTATACTATGTAGTATTTTCTTTCTCCGTTTAACTTCTTTAATTTAACATAGTGTCCTCAACTTTCATCTATGCTGCTCTAAATGACTGTATCATTCTTTTATGGTCAAATAATGTTCCTACCTGGTGGTGTCTATTTTTTGTTGTTGAGATAATAATTATGTTATATTTACTCAGTTCTAAATGACTGTATCATTCTTTTATGGTCAAATAATGTCCCTACCTGGTGGTGTCTATTTTTTATTGTTGAGATAATAATTCTGTTATATTTACTCAGTTCTAAATGACTGTTTCATTCTTTTATGGTCAAATAATGTCCCTACCTGGTGGTGTCTATTTTTTTGTTGTTGTTGAGATAATAATTCTGTTATATTTACTCAGCAGTGGAACTGGTGAATCAAATAGTAGTTCTATTTTAACTTTTTTTTTTTTGATAACCCCCATAATGTTTTCTGTATTAGCTGTTCCATTTTGTTTTGGGGCACAGGTGTTCCGTTTTCTCCACATCCCTGTTAAAATTTGTTAATTTTTGTATTTTTGATGACAAATATTCTAGCAGGTGTGAGATGATATCTCATGGTAACTTTGGTTTGCCATTTCCTGATGAAATGCAAAGACCTTAGCTGGTCTTTTGTGGTTCCATCTAAGTTGTAGGATTGTTCTTCCTATTTCTGTGATAAATGTCGTTTGAATTGGGTAGAGATTGCTTTGAATCCATATATTGCTTTGGGTTGAATGGATTTTATAATAATATTAGTTCTTCCAATCCATATGCAAAGATAAACTTTCCATCTCTATGGTCCTCTTCAATATCTTTAATTGATGTTGTACAGTTCTCGGTGCACAGATCTGTCAATTCTTGGTTAATTTTTTGCCCTATGTATTGTATTATTTTTTGATGCAATTGTAAATGGATTTGTTGTCATAGTTTTTTTTTTTCTGACTGTTGTTAACATATAATTTGAAAATGTTGATTTTGCATTCTGCAAACTTAGTGAGTCAGTTCATTAGTTCTCAAAGTTTTGTTTAATGTTTTTGAAGTCTGTAAGTTCTCTTTATTGAACATAATTTCATCTGCCAGTAAAGACAATCTTATTTTCATCTTTCTAATTTAGGTGCCTTTAATTTTTTCCTCGCTAAATTTGGAAATGCAATATAAAATGATGACTACAATTAACAAATGTGTATTATATATTTGGAAGCTGCTAAAGATTAGACCATACATGTTCTCATTACAAGAAAAAAAATGTAACAAAGATAATGAATGATAACCAATACAACTTGGTTTTGGAGGAAAAGGACCGTCAAAATTAATCACTGACAGAATTTTTAAAAAGACAGGAGAGGTAAAGGGGAGGCAGAGGGCACTGGAACTTACAATGGTTACAGGTAAAGCTGTGCCACTCTGGAAACCCCATGAGCTAAAGTTTTGTTCCAGATACACATACTTTTTCTCCTCTAGTCTATACTAACACATTTAGTAAATACAGCAAAATGGCAGAAAAGGTTGCTCCATTAGTAAAGGGCACTTTTCCAGACTCTAGAGATATGAACGATTAACAGGATAATCAGGGCAACAAAACCTGGGCTGGAAACATTAGTGATTGTTATAACTCAACAGATTTGTTCTTTCATGTGTCTACTCATTAAACAAAATGAAATGCAATTATATTTGCCATACCTCCCTATATATTATGAGTGAGTATATGGTGGTTTCTTTTCATAGGATATAGAAGTTAGCACATGGTTATATGCAAAATAAGTCTGAGCTAATTGTAAATCACTGATTTACTTAATTCACGGAATACGTGATCTTTCTTCTTTACCTATCTATATACATGTTTAAATCCAATAGGCCAGAACCTGTTTTGTGGACAAAGGATGGCGGAGAATTACCAGATCCTGACCGAATGGTTGTGAGTGGTAGGGAGCTAAACATTCTTTTCCTGAATAAAACGGATAATGGTACTTATCGATGTGAAGCCACAAACACGATTGGCCAAAGCAGTGCAGAGTATGTTCTCATTGTACACGGTGAGTACATTTTTGTCATTATTATACATGAAGGTATGAAAGACCTGAATATCTGTTTAAATATTTTAGCATCTCTAAAATAATGAACAAATTCTTTTTTTTTCTTTCAGAAGGACTTCTCATAAATATAAATATTTACAAGATCCATGATTAATATGTTTGAGTTAAACTAATAAAATGAAACTGCAACATACACTAAAAATAAGTTACTTTGAAAAAATGTTTTCTTTACCACAAATATGTTAACAGACTTATGATGGTAGCTAGTAATAGCCATTAAGGATTTTCTTTAAATGTTATAAAAAAAATGCTATTAAATCATAGTCATTAAGTTAATTTTGATTTATCACAAAAATATAGGTTATAATTAATATAACTTTTTTAATGCAGAAAGAGAAATATACAGTATGATGTAACTGGATTAATTTATTATAAGCATGAATTTGAAACATATACTTTTTCTCCTCTAGTTTATACTAACACATTTAGTAAATACAACAAAATGGCAGAAGAAAATATCTGCACACAAACCTGAAGAATATCTGTTTGTTTCAACCACCAAAACCACAATAATTTTTATGAGGTAGCTTTTACATATGAGTAAATGGAGATGCAATTTTATGAGATTGATAAATATTATGATATACAAAATTGTGCACATTTCTTTACTGCAGGGCAGTTAAAGTTTTCTTTTTTTCCATTTCTAATCTTCCAAAGAAAGTATAGAAGATACTTCTCATATATTTCATCATGAAAAACTTTTCTAAGACTAGTATTAAGTTCTGTATACTACTGAAAAATTCTGAATGTTTTTGCAAAACAATGCTATATTAAATCCAGTAGAATTTAAGAATCACAGAAAGTATGATGATGTTATATCTTTCTCATAATTTTAACTAAAATGCTTTAAGCAACACAAGTTAGTTCTATATCTTTCCATAAAAGAGTTTAGGGGACAAAATCTGAATTTCTTGTAAACATACTTAATTTTAGAGAACAAATTAATCCTATATGTGTTTTCTTCCAATGTATTTTGTTCATTATTATGCAGACCAAACTTGAAGAAAAAGTAGTCTATTAAGTCAATGTACACGCTTGGTATATTCAGCTTGCTTTAGTTTACACAGACCTTCAATTCGTAGTACTACTTTGTTGTTGAAGAAAATGAAATTTCATAGTGAATAGACTGTTTACATATAAACGTCAAGAAGAGAAGGGAGCTGAGAGATTGATTTCAAATATCTCATGAATTGTGCAAATTTCAACTTTTGGGAAAGATCAGCCTAATCAAATTTAACTGATGAATCAGAATTAAATGTGGTAGAGCCTTGTAGACACACCCTGTCAGGCATAATACCAAGAATATAATAATCATGGTATGTGTCAAGAAGGTGAGTTAGATTCTACAATATAGTCCAGGAGTAGCTTTCAGTTTATGCTTACCTGGATGTTTAGAGTCTGCTGTCACATAAGTGAAGTATAGTCTGATTCTCTCCTCCCTTTCTAGGTGCTATTCTCACATTCAATTTCAAAGAAGCAAGAGGCATTTATATAGTCTACCACATTGTATCAAAAGCAATATAACATGAAATTATAGAGAATTAAAAGGGAAGTGACAGGAAAAAAAGCTATATACTAGAGAAAAAGTATGTCATTCATTTTTTAAAGGAATTCAAGTGTTTTTTTTAAGGAATTTATGTGTTTTCCCAGTGTTTGCAAGCTAGCCAACAGCATGATTTCCTAAATAGCCAAGCTACATTTAGGTGGTTGGCAGTTGACATATTCCTAATAACTACTTCTATAAGCACTTTGTAAGAAGTCATTTTTAGCATTGCCTTTTGAACTACTATTCATCAAAGGCACCCCATAGATTAATGCTATTCATGCTGCTAGATAAATGCTGTGAAGTTCAACAGTAGTTTACCTAGGATTATTGACACAAGTAATGAGTGGTTCAATGAAACAGTGAAACCATATTACTCTGTGTTTAAAAAGGACTTCAATTGGTTTCATTACAAAATAAAGGGTTCCCTCTCTCCCTCTTGCACAGAGGGTATAATGTTTCATTAGTCACTGGTTGTATAAATATAAAAAGCTACTCTCTTCTGTTAATGGTTTGGCTGTTTCAAAACCCTACTAACTGATGAAATTTGAGTGACATTTCGATCTATAATGAATGCTGCATGCATTTCAGAATAGAATGATAAGTGATCATTTGTGAGAACTTTACCCTTTTATTTTGTACACCAAGGTTGATTTTACATTAGCTGTGATAATTTAATACAGTGCTAACATAGAAGGGCCTTTCATGAGCTGAGACTGTTGTCTGTGACCACCACAGTTGCATTGGTTCTATTGTATCTTAACTTGATGGAGGTCTGAGTACTTTCCTGTGAAATCACCTGCTATCTAGATGCCATCCTAATGGTTAGGTTTTATTATTTGGGTGTCACTAGAAGTGTATTATTTAGATGGTATCACATTTAATTGTTAACATAACTGACATTGTGTGTTATGGACACTGGAGTGTCTTCCCTTCTGCTAATTACACCTTAGCAAATTTCAACATTGTAGCTAAAGATTGCAATTTGAAACTGCCGGTTCAAAAATCACCTTCAATGCAAGGTTTAACAAAATTTAGTGTACAATGCCCGTAGGATAAAACATTATAGTTATAAAACATTTTTACTGCAGAGTTTCCATTAGGACAGAAATTAGCATTTTTCATTAATATAGAAACATTCATGTTAAATTAGTAGCCATAGTTAGCCTTAATTCTTATGAGCACAATGGTGTCTTTGCTTCTGTATAAAAATATTGAAGCCATTCTCATATTTTCATTTGTATGTTATTAACTTCTTTAGAAAGTGAATAGCCCCTAAGAAGTTTATGGTTTAACATTAAAAATAAGTTGAACATTCAAGTCACTACAAGATAGAAAAATACTATAAGAACATGCAATGATATAATGTTTAGAGTTTGCAAGATTATGATCCAGATGTCTGTAATTCAAAACTAGAGTAACAATACTCCCGGATTATTAATAAATATTTGTGCATCCTAATGGCTATATCTTTCACAATATCAGGCATAGAGATATGAAATATATCAGACTGTTATCACTAAAATAGTAGTAGTAGCTTTATGATATCAAGGACACTCTCAATCCAGGACTCTGATATAGAACTTACCCATAAATGCATATAATTTACTGTTCACAGTCTTTCTTGAATGGTATCCAGAAAATAAATTACATTACCCTCCTTGAAATACAAGCAAATTGTAAACTCTTGCTTTTTAAGCAATCTTGGGTCCTAAGACCCTTTAAAAGTCAACAATATGGCATATTGTTAATATAGGGAAAGCAGTACAAAAGTACTAACCATCCTTTTTCTCTAATGCAAAATCAAGTTCAAAGGTTTGAATAAAATAGTGTCTTACCAAGCAGAGACTCCCCTAATCTGCTTCTTATAGTATAACAATGTACACCTATTTAGGTCAAAAGAAATAATTACAGAAAATTATGAATGGTGCTAGGCTAATTTTACCTTGTGATCAGAGGCAACTCAAACGCTTATTAAAAAATAATATTCTGAAAGTGTCAGAAACAAATTGCCTAGAGAATTTTTAGAAAGCATATGGAGTGTGAGAAACACTAGACTCTATATCTTCTATATCCTGAAACTCCTTCCCAATGCCTTTTACATACCCTCACACTCAGGCTAGAGAAATCATAACACTCTCAAAATACAAATAAAAAATGGACATAGATACTACAACTGTTTAGTATCACCTCCTGTTTCAGAGCTTTCATTCAGAATTGGGAAGAAATGCAGTATTAAAAGTAGAATTTAAGTGGCATATTTCTTCTTTTGACAGTAGTTATACTATAGCAGGTCTAGATTGTAGAAAAGAATAACAAGGAGTCTGATTAGTGCTTCACTAGAGAACTCATTTCACCTAGAACCTAACTCAGAGATGACTCAGAAAATGATGAAAATTAGATGGACTATTTTAGAAAGCTTATTATGATATTCCCCATGTTTCTTCAGATTTACTGTTATCATACTGACCTTTTCTTGAATTTTGTTTTGTTTTGTTTTATTGGAGTAGCATTAGACTACATCATTTTAAATGGTTTGAAGCTACACGATCTCTCCCATCAGATGTTGTTAACAAAGTACACTGACCACAAAAACACCCATAGTACATAGTGCTCTCACCCTACAACATTCTGTCCCTTTTCCCTCTGAAATTTTAGTTCTACAGTCAGATCTCTAACAAGTTTATACTGCTCTCATTCTGCACAGCCTCACAAATTCATTGTTTCTGTCTTTTTGAGATGGGTCATTCTCACAGGTGTGAGATGTTACCTCATTGTGGCTTGGATTTGTATTTCGCTGACAATAAGTGATAATGAACATTTTATTTTCATGTGCCTGTTTGTCATTTGGTTGTCTTTGGAGAAATGCCTACGTACATTTTCTGCCCATTTTTTTGATTAGGTTGTTTGTTTTCTTTTTGTTGAATTGGACAAGAATTCTTTTAGGGACTTGTATGTCAGTCCCTTGTTGGATGCATGGTGTGCAGATATATATTATTCAGTAGGTGCTTTCTTACTTTACTGAATTATTTTACTAACATTCCTTTATGATATTTCTTTCTATTTGTATGAATTTAGTCCTTATTTGTGATCTTAACTCTGGCTATTCTTATTTTTATGAAATTGCATACTATGTACCTTTTTGCATTTTCACTTTCTAAATTTTACTTTTCTAGAAAATTTAATATTTAAGAATATATTAAATAAATAAAATTCTCCATAGCTGGTATTAGCATCATTAAATGTAAATTAGAATAAAAGTGTTTATACTTTCAATACCAATTGACAGTTTAACTTGGTGCTAAAAAAAGGATAACATGAGTAAGTTTATTTGTTCATGCATCTATTGAAAGGAATGCTGATGAAAGGTTTCATATGCTTTTTAATGTTTCTGGATAAACTACCTCTAAAATACCATACATACAAAGTAGGATCCAACATATTTTATTGTTAAGTAGTAAGAATCATTATAAAAAGAAAGCTTCAAATTTTTGATTAAATAGTTTCAGAGAATATTACTGCTAAAATGTCTGTGTGTTTTGGTCTAATGAAATGTGTTAAGCTATTAAACATGCATTTTTTGCTTTTAAGAATACATCCAGTATCTACTTTCATTTCACTCTGATTTTATTTTTAATAGTAAACATCCAGAATACTCAGAGACAGATGATTATACACAGAGATATTATGAATTTCAGCACCAAGCCAAACTTCTGAACATTGTTTCTCATTTGCTCTTTGGCTCTTTCTGAGACTATAGGTGAATGCAGATTCACTTTTTATCCTGGCTACTGATTCTCCATTTTATCTGGTTTGCTTATTATGAGAGAGGGACAATTTGTGTCAGGTAGGTTAGCCTTTCTTCACAAACAATCATTTTAAAGCTATTTATCATCTCTTTCAAGTATTTAACAATTGTACAAATGTGCAAATTCAGTTGTTTTAGGATTATTAGGACCCTGCCCTAAATTTAGCAAAATAAATAGTATCTTTATAATGAATGCAGTAGTCATTATGAAACAAGCAAAGAATTGCATAATGCTCTATTTTTTTTTTTAAAACATGCTATGGAACTAAAAAATTTATGATCATATACACACATTTCAAGTCTTACATCTTACATATTCATATACATATCCATATCACAATGATGAATGATTGAAACAAGTGGAGACTTTCATCAAATTAAAATGGGAAAATACTTTTTTGTTACATTGTAAGTATGCACTGAAATTTTAAAAAATTGGTAGTCACATATATGCTTACTATTAAAGCTATTCAGCCCTGAAACATTTAGAAACTTTGAAAGGCAAGCTACCTGAATTTTTCTGCTTAGTTGTATTGGTAAGCAAGGAGACACAGATGTGGACAGAACTAAGAAAGTGATTCTTTGTGTTCATAGGAATGGGTGGAAGCCAGGAATGGGAACCCTGAATAACAATTACAGACAGATGTACAGCCTAGCAAACATTAAAAAGGAATTCAGCTAAAATCTGTTCCTTCACATGGAAACAGTCGTACCAGTCGATAAATTAATTCTGTGTACTCATAATGAGTATTTTTTCCTTTGGAGATGCTTTCTTTAGAAGCATAGATGGAAAAATATTCACAGTAGGAAAAAAAGGATAGAAAAGATCTCCATATGGAGCAACAAACAGTGCTCATTGGATGAGCCCAACGGTTGCCACTCTCATCTCTGGGTGAGAGTCTTCAGACAGTAAACTAGTTGGGGGATTCTTGAAAAACTACTTCTTTTAATCGCTGAGATAAAATGTATCATTTCTGGAGATGAATGGTCAGGGAAAGCTGTGATGCCAGTGGGAAAAGCATACCTCAGACAGAATGAATATGCTGTTGAACTCTACAGAAGGAAGTAGAATGGGATCAAATAGTGGAGACAAGAGCACTATTTTCATGATAAAACATTTATAAAGGTGTATCTGCGCTGGCATATTAAACATAGGGTTGAAACTTAATGTCATCTCTTTGTTTTAATATGAGCGTGAAATAGAGGGATAATGGTTTCACCTTTCAGAGTAAATTCTGTTCAGAATTTACTCTCTGAAGCATTTCTATGTACCTAGATGGATCACTGGCTAGAAAACTTCTAACAGGCCATAATTTTGACATGTTAAATATATTTTCTTATGTGTAGATAGATAGATGATAGATAGATAGATAGATAGATAGATAGATAGATAGATAGATAGATAGATAGATAGATAGATAGATAGATAGATAGATAGATAGAGATAGATAGAGATACAGATAGAGATACAGATATAGATATAGGTTTTTCTCTCAATTATAGTAGGACAATTAGGACAAAAGCATCAAAAATGTAACAGTCAGACTTTTTAGACTTTTTTAAATATGGAAATAACACAGCTTTGTGGTTCCTGTACAGAGTTCTTCTAGACATTAATTTGCTTGTGTTTGAGTTAAGTAATATGCTGAGTTCCATGGGCAAAGTTATTACCTTCAATTTAAAAACAAAGGCTTGCCTTACTAGTAGATACAGATTTTCCAGGAAACAGAAACTTTTTACAAAGTTGTTTTCCAAAAATTGTAAAAATGTATCAAGTTTTATTAAATGGAAGAACCATAGGTGACTTTTCTCTACCCTTCTTTCCAATTTATCAGTAAATTCTGTCTATGCTATTTCCAAATCATGCTTATAGCACTTCTCTCTAGCATCCTCTCTATTCTAGACTCCTGAAGCATTGTCTAATAAGCTTCCTGCTTCCATGGAATCACCTTTCATATTTAATTTGCACACAGATGCAATATATAAGTGCACATTTCTTCATGTTTTCCCCATTAAATATCCCTAAAAGCTTTTCATACAAGCATACAACCCAAACCCATATTATTTTTGCTAAATCCTGCAAAATATACTATATCTTTGAATATATCAAAGATATATATCTTTGAATATATTCAAAGAATATATATATCAAAGAATATATCTTTGGATATATCATTGAAAACAGAAATCTTATGTTTCCTGTCTATGTGTTTCTAACTCAAAGCTGTATTTCTGGTTCTGCTTCTAAAGTGCAGCCAATTACTGTTTATTAACTGATTATATGTTTTTGACTTCTTTCAGCAAAAAATATTATATGTAATACATACATGCATATATGTGCATTAATATATATGAATTTGTATATAGTCACAGATGAAGAGATATATTCGTATATATAAATAAATGTAGGCGTGAATATCGGTAGATACATATCTTATAACCACATACATAGAAGTAATATGGGATACTAAAAATAAGCTCAGTAAGTTTCTTTATAATACTGCTTAATATTATTATTTTCATTAATAATTATTATTTATTAATACATCAAAGTGGATCTATTAATATGCATGCACCAAAACTACCTGCAAAATAATTGTTGTTGTCTCTGTTATGTTACAGAATGACAACTTTATAATAATAATCTTTGAAACATCCCATTTTCTTCTTTGCTACCTTTTCAAAAGGTGTCAGACAGCAAATATGTATGTGAAAACGAGAATGCATTAAAATTTCTGCTGTGTTATGTAGCCCTGTTTTAGTTTACTGCCAAAATGTTTCAAATGTATGTCTTTACATAATATCATAGCACAGATTAGCTAATCCTTAAATATAGCTTCAAGTTTCTTGGGCCCATTGCTACTTAAAAAACAAACAAATAAAAAAAGCTACAAATTTTCATTCACCAAAAAATACCATTATGAAATGAAAATGTAAGAGTTCAGCAAGATAGCAGAGGAGTGAAAATACCTCTACTTACATGAAAATTCATATACTTATAAATTGAGAATGTATGTGAAAATCCATATTCTTATAAATTACATGTAAATAAACACTATAACCCCTGAATGGCAAATGGATAACTACAATTTCCATAAAGAGGGACAACAAATTAATGGGAGTAGGAAAAGCTGTAGGTTAATTGTTTGGAGCATTACCCAGGCAGAACAACCCCAAAAGGGGAAGAATAACTGCTAATGTAAACCTCGCTGCTGTTTTTATTGTTTGTTTGTTTGTTTGTTTGTTTTTGGTTGTTTTTTTTTTTTGTCTCTTTGGTATTTTTATTGAGGTAATGTTGATTTACTTCAAATTGCATATTTTGGGGGTCTAGGTTTATACCTGCAGAAATGTAGTTCTACAGGTGAAATGTAATTTCACCATACCCATTACCAAAGCTCCAGCAATCCTCCAATAGACCCCCCCTATATTGCTTTTAACCCACAATATCCCCCTTTGGCAACCTTAGTCATAGTCCACTGTGTTCACCCTCCTGTTTTTATTTATTCTTTTACCTTCCCCATCACCAATGTCACGGGTCATCTTTCAAGTTTGATCTTATCTGATGTTTGCTCTGGTTTCTCTCAAAAAAGTGAAACAATCCAGGATAAGACAGATCAAAATAAAATCAAGAGTTTTTTTTTTTCCTTAATTCCATGGTGAGAATTCTATATAGGAATATGAATGGATGAATGAAAAACACTAATACAATATAAAGTGACTATTGGGATAAGATTAAACAAAGAAAGTTTATGAAATCTTAATTTTAAACATGTATTATTTACATATGGATGACTTGATACCAAGAATTATATTTATTTTAATAGGTTCATATAAGTTAACATTTCTTTTATAACACATTCACATTATCATTATTTTCCAAATTATATCTGAGGTCAGATAATTTAACATATGAGGCATTGTATGACTTTACCACCTTGTAGTTTTGGATCTGAATCAGTATCTTTAAGAGATCTGTACATCTGAAGACTTGCATTTACAAGATTTTTGAGAAAAGCTGTTTTGATGTAAAAAGATCAAATGTCATTTACTAACTAAATACCTGATTTTAAAAAAAAGGAAAATATAAATAACCAATTCTAAAATTTTCATTTCTTTAGATAAGAAAGCATAGCTAAATACAGGTGGAAATACAGTCAAATATCTGTCAACTCTTTTATCACAGAACTTAGATGTAAATTCCAAAGTTCTTAGTTTTTCTAGCAACTCACAGTTTCTCCCTCGTACCTCACATTTCCCCTTTTGTGTTAATATTTGACTTAAGGTTTTGTTTAATGAGTTATAGCAATATTGTCTCCTAGGAAACTGTTATTCTCAAAGAATTTACAGGATATGGAAAAATCATCTGATTTACTTTTTGGTACAGAGCTTTTAGGGAAGAGCACACTCTATTAGAGTAGGTTGAGCTAAATAATACAGGATCATCCACTGCAAAGGTATTTTTGTTTTTTCTTACTTTAAATTCACTTTGCTTTTGTCAGTTTGGAATGTAAAGAAATATTTTAAAAGAAAAAAATGCATATATTTTTTCAAATAACAGACTGGTTTTATTCATAAACTTTTCCTGTAATTACATAGGACTGTTGGTTACCGCCTACAGTTTAAAATTGCAGTAATTTTCACTTTTCAAGAGCAGCTTTTTTTTTATTGTATAAAGATTCCATTTAGTACGTGAAACCAGTGGAAGCTATCAGAGGGATGAAAAGTGATTCATTCAAATCTAATATTTAAAAGGTTCCTTTTTATGGAGCAGATGAGGTTACTGTAGGACTTGAGGAGGAGGCTTACACTGGTGAGTTGAGGCCTTGTCAACCTGTGGTTTTCATTTAAGTAAGAGCCTAGTGCGGTTATCCATTCTTACACTTTAACCCAAATAGGCTGCTACATGTAGCTGAATATAATGGGCACAAATAAACGTCCTCTCCACAGGCAAAAAAAAAAAAAAAGAAAAAAGAAAGAAAATACAGTAAATGTTTCCTCTCACAATTGCTTTCAATGGAAGTGCAATTATCAGTAAAAAGGTTAAAGGTGTCTTTTTTTTTAAGTTAGCAAACGTGAATAGCTTTTATCAAAAGGACACTTTTTATGTATATAATTCTAATATACATCGATTCTGTCCTTCTGTATCTCCACTAATAATCTGTGGTTTGGATTCATTCTTGATTACTTTGGTGCCACCCTGGAAAGTCGATGACAAAAAGCAGAAAGCAAGAAGACATAGAGAGTTCAGACTAAATGGTAGCAGTTTTTCTCCCTATTGAACACTAGTCCTTTGAGAGAAACAAGCAGCATGGGCTTCTGGGACTCTTTACACTTGATTTTGCTTCAAAAATCCATTCTGAATGAGCCAAAATGCCATTTTTAAAAAGAGAAACTGCCACAAAACAAAACAGGTTGACAAGTTAGAAATTATTGTACACTGTATTTGTAAGGAATAGAACATACCTTTAACCTAAAAAGCTTGTTACTGGAAAAAAGGTGCTGTACCACTCTTCAGTTTGTTGTATCCACAGCTTGTAGGTCTGATTTCATTTTGACAAGGTTATCCAGGATATGTTGTGTTCTAATAAGTTCCAATAACAAAATGTAATGGTATTTTAAAAAAATTCCTTCATTAAGGTATGAAAAAGGAGCACTTTTCTATTATTATTATGAATTGAATATTAAGAGTTCTAACACTTTTTAAAACATTGAAAAACTTGATTCAAAATAGAAGATTCTTTGATATACTTGATATAATGCATTTTAATATTTAAACGATCATTTTGACTTGAAATATCTTAGTAGGAATAACAAAAAAATTGCTTCATATGTAGCAAAAAGGAGGGAGAATATTTTTTCAGAGATTAATTATTTAAACTTTAATTACTGATTCAAATAATTTAAAATGATGCTACTCCCTATCTACTGACATCACTGTCATTATCATCATTAGGAAATTATTCATAGAGCTCCAATCACATTAAAAGCTTAGATCTACTTACCTAAGGAAGCAAGAAGCAAACCACAGTCTGTATTTCATATTATCATCTTGTTAATTCATGAAAAACTAAACAAATCAACAAGCAAGACTCGCTCATTGCCAAATAAATATTTCATTTTCCCAGTTTTCACTTATTTTGTTAAAAGCTTTAATATATAGTCTGTATTGGAGCCCTTTATTATTAGTGGGTCAGGATGGTGTACTCATTAATGATGTAAATTTGAAAAAAAAATAAAATGTTATTATAGTATCACACATGTACTTTGATATGTACTCTCCATGGAGAGGAAAGATGTGAAGCAAAGACAAAACACATGAACCTGGTTCTGTTCATGATCATAAATGTGTCATACAGAAGTTCATTGGTCAGGGAGGATATTGATTTTAAAAAAGAAAGGAAGTAATGAGTAAATATAAAAAGATGATGGTTTTTCAAAGAGAAAAGAAATCAGCTAGGATTTAATTGGTTGAAGAAGTCTTCACAGAGCATCTAGAAATGAGGTTAAATCTTGAGAGCAGTATTTCATTTGGTACAGCAAGAAAGGGAGTCTGTTCTGGAAGATTAGGTGATAAAAGGTAATCAGAGTAAAGAATCTTAAGGTAAATGATATTGTGCTAATTTTTTTTTATTAATTTATTTATTGTTATTTTTTTAAGACTAGATCTCTCTATTTTTGCCTGTGGAACTGCAGGCTCATGTTGCCCATGGTACCACGGACTCAAGCAATCCCCAGCCTCAGCTTTCCAGGTAGCTAGGATTACAGGCACGCACCCAACTATTTTTTTTTGGCACTAGGTCTCGCTGTGTTGTCTCAGGCAGGACTCAAGCCACGATCCCCAGACCCAGCTGTGACTCCATAAGCTGTCGCTTACAGGCATGCACCACCGTGCCCAGCTTATTGTTCTAGTTTTAAAGGATCAATCCTACAGTTTACTGGAGAAATACACATTTTGTTTTATAATGGTAAGATAATAAGAAGCCTGTGGAAGATTATGCAAAGTGCTTGAAGGTACAGTGAAGGAAGATATTAACTGCTGATTTGGACGGTATTTTGAGGATGATAACATATTTATACTAGACTTGAATATAGTCAAGAAAGAGAGCATAACTGAGAGAAAATAACTAATCTGAAATAAATTAGTTTGGAGAACGTGGCAACCAAAAGAACAGAAAAAACTAAATAGAATCTCTTGTGTCTGGGCAGAGGTCTTCTCATGTGCTGCCTTCAGATACTTAGTTTATTATTAATTAATCCAACGCTGTGAGAAATAAGTAAAAAGAGCCAAGGATATGTGTTCTGAAAAAAACCTAGCATCTTTTGTTCCAGAAAGTGTAATGCTGTGGCATCTCAGAGCAATAGTGGCTATAGTTTGGAGTTTAGTACTTGGGAGATGATTTATTGACCGGTATTCATAACGAAGATTAACCATGTCCCCTGGGCACATATTTTAATTTTCTGGTATAACTCTGTTGTTTGAGTTGTAATTGTGCTTGTGCTAGCAAATAGCTTCCTGTAAAAGTAACCTAGATTATTTAACCTGCATTTGTTTTTGACCTAATATTCACTCACATACGGGTAACTTTTGAAACCTACTAAGAAGTTTTTTAGTTCCCTTTCAATAACAATGCTCACATTTTTCTCTTTGAAGGAAATATCTGGATGCCCAATGAAGGATACAATATATTAAAAACAAATATAATTTATCTATACATATTGAAAAATCAGAGACCTTAATGAATACATTTTACTATCCTACTTAAATAATTAATTTATCTTAGAAAGTCTTAATCACTTAGTATATAAAAAACAGCCTTCTAATGCTTAATCCACTATAAAAAATTTTACAGTACATAATCACAAGTTTAGAGAATTTTTAAAATAAGTTAAATATTTTTGTAACAGCTGTAATTCAGATTTCTTATTAACTAGAATATGCTTTAATTCTGATTTTGAAAATCTTGTTGAATTTTTTCTTGTTTACAACAGAATTATCCAAATAATTTATTCATATTTATTATTTTCTCTGATCAGTTATAAAAAAAATATTTTGTCTTTATTTTTATTTTTATCATTACCTATTATATCAGTTTTTAAGTATTCATTCTTTATGTCTTAGCATCTAATAAAGATATAAGACAGTTAATTTCCTTTGAGTCTTGAATTTATTTGTAAATACTTTATTTAGTCAAACTTAATAGTAATTAGCTCAATGCACACTATTAGGAAAAATATGACAAAATTTTCCATCTTTAGAATTGTGGAGAATAGAGATAAAATATCTTGATTGATATATTAAATAGTTATTATTTTTAAATATGAATGTTCTATATTATATCACACACTACTAACTGGGTTAAATTTTGTTTATTGCTCTTTTAGTGTCCATGGGTAAAAACATGTGAGTAATCTTAAGATTTTAGCATCTAAGTATCATATTAAAGTATATAAAACTGAAAAGTCATGTTGAGCATATTGCTAATAACGTTATTATAATGCTGGTTTTCTTTTTTATAAGCAGAATTAATAAATTGATATTGCAACACAATTTTGTATTTTTACACCATGTGTACATTTATAGACTTCTTCTTGTATATGAACTAATATATTCTTATTTTTGGGAAAAAGTAAAAATATATGTAGTAGAAGGGGGAAAAATGACCTACATTTTCTATCCTGTATTACACTTGGATGAGAATTTTTATTATCAACATAAAGTTTTCCAAGTTGTGCAGAGTTCTATGTAAATCAAAAATGAGAAAAATGATTAATACAATTTCTAGTTCCTTGTGAAGATCTAGTCCCATTTCATAATCAATGTCTAAATGAAAGTCCAAAAATTAATGTACCAAACCAAAACTTTTTATGTAATTGGTAAATAATGTCAGTTAGATATTTTCTTTTGTTTGTAGAATTGAAAACCAGAAAATGGATATTTCTACTTAGACAGTTCCAAATCCTTTGTTAATTTCTGCTGTCACAAAAGTTACAATTAATCAACTAAAAGAAATGATCTAGAAATGGATATCTTGGAGCAACCTCTCTATTATATTTATTTTTAAAATATTCTCTCTGTAATCTACCATATGCATAAAATATTGATGGAGGCTAAATATATGTATATATTATGTGATTTGGATATATATATATATATCATGATATGTAACTTTAGAAACAAGGAAACTATGTCAAAATGCTTTCATTTATTAAGTGGGGATAATAATAGTCTATTCAAATATCTGTTGTGAAAATTTACACTAATCATAGTATGAGCCACGTTAGGTGGTTTATAGATAGAGCCCTTTGATTTTTCACTCTTTTTTGAAATCTCAAATTAGGTAAAAGTATAGAATTTATAAAGAGATGTGAAGAACATGAATCTTAAGCTATTCTCATACTACTTGCAAAGTCCCAATATATAGGAACAAAAATTAATGTTGTTAACAAGTTTGTGGTCTCAAAAATCCTTCAAAAAATAGACATTATTTATCCTTATGGAAGAGACAGAAGGATTTTTTGGGGGGCAGTAGTAATGAAATCTTTTAATTCTATATTAACTGTTAACCCTGTCAGAAAAAAAAATAGATAAATAGATTTTTCTAGACCCTCTAAAATATATTCTATGTTCATAGTGCTCTGAAAAAATTGACTTAGCAAATATTATTGACCTTAGAATTTGTGGTAGGGTCCCAGGGATAATATAAGCAGAGTGTTTTTTCCTTGAATTGTTATGCAAGGAAACTAGGATCAATAAAATCAGGGCAAATATAAAGTTTAGGTGAAAGAAACAATTATCATACAATTTTTTTTTAGTTTTTCTGAGAATACCAAATAAGTTCAGCTAATCTTAAATTATTGACTTTTTTGGATTCTGATTAATCTTCTGATGTTGATTACTTAGTTTATGCCAATTTTTGCAATCTCACAACAGAGCGGATTAATTTGATGATATGAATGCATATTTTAAAAAGGAATAGAATGAAGCATCTCTAGAAAATTTACACAAAAATATATCAAAACATAAATAGAATTAAATAAATGGAGGTTAAAACTTGTAACTAGAGCAGGGCGAGATTTCTAATCTGAAAGGACATTTTCTTGACCAAGCTGTTATATTGGAGAAGGTATTTTCCTTAAAATTGCTTTGAATCAATTTGTTTCCAGAGACATTTGCCATTCAAAAGGTAGGATGAGGACCATATAGACAAGAGTCAAACTATGAGTTAATATTATATCTCTGGACACTTAAATGGTTCTAGGATAGTCCTTTTTAAAGTGGATCAACAATTATTAAAACTACCTGTTGTTTTATAGATCTTCAAATACTGATCTAGTAAACAAAAATACTATACATCTTGAATTTTCCCAATTACAAAAAAAATAGGGTATTGTTTGATTTATAGAGAAATGCTCATTGTAGATGAAAATATATGAACTCTAAAATCATGTTATTCTTACTCATGATTATTGATGTGGAACAATAAAAAAATAATGTTTTGTTGGTAGAGGAAGACTGAACTAAGAAAACGAAAAAGAAAAAAGTTATTTGTATTTGAAAGTCTCCATTTAGGAGCTCATAAAAACCACATTAAAATCCACTATCTACTGGTCAAAAATCATTGTAGTTTATAATCAGTAGGTTTGGTAATATTAGGTACTTCATATAGAGTTGTATAGGATTATTATTATGTTAT
Source organism: Uropsilus gracilis (assembly GCA_004024945.1). Taxonomy (NCBI): domain Eukaryota; kingdom Metazoa; phylum Chordata; class Mammalia; order Eulipotyphla; family Talpidae; genus Uropsilus; species Uropsilus gracilis. The sequence continues at coordinate 62,630 of PVHY01004453.1, forward strand.
ATTCTTATATTGGATAGTCCTGGAAGTTACTTGTCTTTGCATTAATTAAATACATATATCATGGGATCATAAAAAGAAAATAGTTTTGCTGATGTCAACTGTATTATTTTCTATTTTCCATATGCAAGAATTTTAAAATTACAAGTTTTATTTTTAATTTAGAAAATGAATTTTATTTATATCCAGTCTGCCTAAACTGTTTAAGAAAACAGTATGAAAATAAAAAAGTTATCATAAAAATTAGTAAACAGGAAATATGTGTGTACATATACACAATATTTATTCATTTATAATGCTTTTAAAGCCAGTTTTGCTTTATGATCATGGTAATCGCACTCCAGGAAATACCCATTTTCCTTAGTGATTAATATAGCACCATACAGTTTTTTAAAGTTTGTTTTCTCAATTTGACTGGCCAGGAAACATTTTCCCTGTTGAAAAACAGGTGTAAACATCAATACCCAAAATAAGAGAGTGGTCTCATGCTGTTTTCTGATGTCTCCAGCATAGAGAATTCAGCAGGTTAAAGTCTGAGAACTGAGTAACGTTATTTATCAGAAGTAAAGAACTAGAAAAACTGGTGTTACTGAAAGATTGTAGCTGAGAGAATGACAGGAGACCTTTAATAGTAAAATAATCTGTCAAACATTGAATATATAGTGACTGTGTGACAAACATGTGAAGTCAAATCCTGGTGTAGTAATTACAGGTAATTCATGAACTGTTTCTAATATCCTCACTTTGTAAATTATATACCTGGTCATTTGAGACATGATTTGACTCAGAATCATACTAAGGTACTCAACACTTGACACTGGTTATGTTGTTTTATCATTCTTTTATACTGTTCTTCATATTTTCAGCTGATTTTGAAAGGAGGATTTTGGTAGTAAATACTAAGCTGTTATTTCTGTCTATCATATTCTCAATATTTGAATATATTGCTAATCTTCAGCAACTCTGATTTACAATAGACTAGGGATTGAATGTTATGGTTGAAACCTATATTCAATAACCTCTCTTGAGTCTACCAAATTAAATAAACCATAAATCTTTCAGAATATTGGGTTCCATTCTAGTTGGCTCAATACTCATTAAAGACTCCTAGGTACTACAAAATAATTAGAAGGCGTTACCAGCTAATCAGGGTAAGAAATGCAAGCCTCTAAACTGTACATTAACATCACTTGTGATGAGGGGGAAAGCAAAAATTAATAATAATAATAATAACATTTGGCTTCTTTGTTTCTAAAGATTGTTCCCATCTTATATCATATCATTAAGTTTTGCTTAAAAAATTCAAAAAGCATTTAACATGCATATACTCATCCATCCTTAACATTTCTTTAATTTTGTATGGTGGTGTTATTTGTGTTTTTATTTTTGTTATGTTGTTTTTTGTTTACTTTGACAAAGCATGTCATTTTGTTTTACCTTTCTGTATTTGCTACTGCATGTCAAACTTTTAAAAAACTCAGTAAAACAAAAAAAAAAATTTTGTCTGTCATTTTAATTTTCACTCTAAATATTTTGAACAATCTGTTTATTCTCAAACATACTCCTAGTTTTTGCTCTCTGTAGGAGCATTAAAAAAAGAGTGAATGAAAAATGGCAAGAACTGTGTGGTACAGACAGTTTTGTATTGTACCTGACAATCTGTTTAAGTTTGCTAAAGTTAAACCTAAATACTATATTTATATTTATAATTTGCATCACTTGTGTTTCTCTTTTGTTTGCATGATACAATTTTGTTTTATATTTTGTTTTTTTCCACTCACCAGATGTACCCAACACTTTGCTTCCCACTACTATCATCCCCTCCCTTACCACTGCAACAGTCACAACCACTGTAGCCATAACAACCAGTCCAACCACAACTGCAGCAACCAACAGCGTAAGAGGTACAGTATGCTTCTTTGTTATGGCCTGGAAAACACATTGAATAGAACTTTAAAGGGTTTCTGAGAAGGGTAGAAAAATTGAGATCCAATTTTAGTTAATTTAAATTAATTCACCTAATTACTATCAACTAAGATTATGGGTACATAATATGAGGCAATTGGTATTTTTATATTTTTTGATGTCACTTATGACTATTATGAAAATATTCCAGAATATGAGTTCAAAATATGGAGCTTTACAATGTCAAGCAAATTTAAAAGGTGAGCATAGGACAATGTTTTCTTTTTTGTTTTTTTTTCTTTTTTACTTTGGTTTGTAAATAAATGCCCACAAAGAAAGACAATGTTCAAGGTTGCAGAAATTGCTTTTGCTTTTTTTTAAGATTCTAGTTTAATGTTAATGAGTTGTTATTCCTCTATAGCTAGATTCAAATACCTGCAGAGTTCAATTTGTTCCAAAATAACTCAAATCATGGAGCATTATAAATTATTTGCCACATAGAACTTTTAAGTAAATATTTAAAAGATCACCCTAAAGTGATTCACTAACTAGAAGTACTTAATCTATTAACATAATGCTCTAAAAATGAACATTCTAGAGTTTCTAGAATACTAGGAACTGATATTTAGCTCTATGAGTAATTCCTCAGATTAGTTTACTAATAAGTTGTTTTTGTTTTTGTTTTTTAACCTTCAAGGAAATAATTTGAAGAAATTGAAGTAGCCCTTATAGGCAAAAAGTCATAGTTATGTTGTGTTGTGTGTAAGAAGTATAAAACCACATTTTTAAGCAGCAAATAAGTGATTTGTAGATGATGAAAAAATACAAAGTTGTTTGAGATTTTTATAGAAAAAAAATTTAAGCTTAATCTCTGTAAGCAGTGTTTAGAAACTATTTGTCCCATTTAAGTCTGTCTGTTTCTTTCTTTCTATTTATATATGTTTTGTGTCATGCTTGTATGCTAATTTGGGTTGAGTTAAATGATTCAATTTGAAGTCTTGGGGACTTTAATATATCTGTAATAAAAGTTGTACAAGGGACAGGTTCAATATTATTTACCTTCATTTGTATTAATTATTCAGTTAGATATGTTTCTTGGAACTTTCATTAATTCTCAATATTAAATTGACTCACTTTGACTTAATAGTTACCATAGTAAATTATCTTTTTCCAGAAAAAAAAATACTTGTGTCTCATCATTGTTAGTTTTTTTATAATCATAACAGTTATATCATACAAAGTACAAGACAAGTGGCTAAAGTTTGATGGTAGTAACAATAAGAATTTCTCAAAAAGTATAGCATTTTTGTACTACTAAGCAATATTTTATTTTAGTACATATTGATACAATTTTATTTAAATATTGCTAAACAAAATGCAGTTGAACTAAATGTACAAATGAAAATAATTGAAAGTCCTTTCATATAACAATTTATATAAAAATAGGAGAAATTTTTAAAATAGAAGATAAAATATACTTAATGTTATTATGTGAAATAGAGAATGCCTAAAGTTCTACTTTGCTTAATTCTTTTTCCAATTTTTTTTTACAAAGAGAAACTCAAATGAAATATGACTATTCCATATTAACAAAATCTCTATGCTAATGTTAAGTGCTTACTATACAGATTACTGTGATAGGAAAGAATGGAGATGTTGATTTTATTTTTTTAAGAGGCTACTCATAAGAAAAAGTGACAATAATTAAATATTCCTTTCTTTCTCTGTAAATAAACCTATGTTATATATGGGACTAAACCAGACCACAAATATATGGAAGTTAAAAATATATTTAAAGTCATTAGCAGTTAAATTATAGCATCCACTCTCCTAGCAGCCAATGTCTGTGTTTAATGAGCAATATGTATTTATGTTCCTTGTGGGTATTATGCTTGAGCATTATGTTCTTTATATACAAATGACTAAAATAAGAGAGAGATGTTTTATATAAAAGAAAATGTTTAACATTCATTTTATATAATTCATATATGTCTTTAGCGGAATCTTACCAATTGCATTTTACCAGTCTACTACTAAATTGAAGTAAATTTTGTACTTTTTCAAGTATATTCACTCTGTTACAGATTGTGTAAGATAATCTATGAACTTTACACCATAGACTTTAAAAGTGCTAAAAGAAGTGTTCTTTCTCTCAAACAAAAACAAAAATAAACCTCAAAAAGACACATGTACACTCCATACTCTCCCCTCCACCAATTAACAGTTGAAAGACAAATTTTTTCAAATGACACCAAGATATGTAGGAATAAAATGTGCTTTTAAAAATAAGACATTCATAGTACCTATCTTATATCTATCTATCTATCTATCTATCTATCTATCTATCTATCTATCTAAAACAGTTAGCATTGATGTTGAATGTTAGTCTAATGTCTATTTTTATCTCTTATGTTCAACAAACAACTGGGAACTGGGGAAAGACAGCAAGCTCACCTGTATCATTAATTTTCTAGTCAATATTTGAGGACATGGTGATTCAGTACATAAGTTTTGTTCTAAATCGTGTGCTCTATTCCTTTGAAATTAAATGTTATATATATATGCTATTAAATGAGAACTTTCACATATAATATTTTAAATGGGGATGGATTAAAATTACTGAAAAATGTTTCAAAATTATGGTTAAAAAGGATACTAATTTAATCAAATAATAATATGTTGGTTATAAAAAAGCTAAATGCTAAATATTTTTAGCCTGCCAATTTTTAAGTTTACTTGTTTCATTCCTTTATCTCATTCAGTAATCTGAAATAAATTAATTTTACTTGATTTTACTGCATTTACATGACATTTCTTAATTTCATGAGCTATGGTTATCTTTGTATGTTTAATAAATGATCAAAAACGAATAATTCTTCATATCTTCATTTGCACTAAAAATACTTTTATTATTCCTGTTTTTCATTCTGTGGCATGATAAGTGTCAAGTTTAAAATATATTTAAGAATCACGGAAGTAACATTCTCAATTTACAGTTGACAATATAAAGGTTTTAGAAATTAAAGAAATGTAGGAGACAAAGTGACATGTTGGTGGTTGTGTAAGACTGTAAATGTGGAAATGGAATGATATAGAGAGAAGATGGAAAATATCTAACATACTCCCTATTCTAAAACCAAAAATCTGTTTTAAGTACTTGATGTATTTCAATATATCAGAGATGCAGAAATATCTTAAAATTGATACTTAAATTATTTACACAATCACTATAAAAACTCAAATGAAAGACTGGTTCGGATATTGATTTGTTTTTATATCAGTCTTTGAAATGGTAAAATAATTTTATTACTAAAATTACATGATTTACATAGTAATCTCAAACAATGTATTAATTATAGTGAGATCAATCTCAGTGGAACATTACTTAAGAATGGTACTGCAAAAACAAAATCAAAGAATATTTTGAAAATATTTAATCAGCTATTATCAAGCTATCTAAAATCAGAATAAAAATAAACAAATTCATAAAATTTGGAAATGGAAACTGTTGTTGCCAGCCTATTGATGACTGATACCCTTGATACCCAAATAGAATGTGGGTCCTTTGGGCTGCATGTGGTGTTGTAGCAACACTTAAAGAACCAAATCCTATACCTATATAAATAATGTTATATTTATAAACCAATGTTAACTCAGTGCAATTAAATAAATCATAACATTTAAGAGTGAGAATTAGAACACAAGAAGGGTGAAAGGGGATATTCAACTCATCAGTTTTCTAGGTTATACCAGACTTTCCAAAATGGGAACTTCATAGTTGGAGAAGCCTAGTTCCTTACTCTGTCTTACAAGTGGCTGTACAATAATGCTGAAAATATATTTATTCAAGAGGTATATCTTTTTTAAATCAAAGTTTAATGTTAGTCACTAACAACACAATCACAAGTTTAATGTCAGAGACTTAAGGTATAGGAACTTAACTCCACAATTGAATTACACACTAATTTATTTTTTACCCTTAAAACTATATTATCTGAAATATCTCAAATCATATAGAATGAAATGAATTTTAGCAAGTGTTTATAATAAATATAGACCAATCTTGAATTCTAGCTTTGTAAAATTTAGTCTTTATGCTGTCTTTGTAATTTTGAATCACAAATTAATCATTTAAATGCATAGAAAGTTAGGGACCTATTTGACTATTACAGTTAATACTAAAACTTGGCTGTTTTTAAATAGCAATACTTTCCTTAATAAAAGGTTCGTGAAGCAACCGTAGTGACTTGTCAAAATTTAAAAAAAAATGCATATACACAAAATTGAGATATAGCAAATGAAAACAAAAATATTAACTTTGTTTCAGAATACAAAAATTGAGATAAATTTGTTAAGTCTACTCATTTAATGTGGGTGTTTTAATGAACTACAGTTACCTAAACTATTGGTTATGAAATGGCATTTTTATGCCTATTCCTTCACTTCAATTGTTTGATTTCTCTAGCTTAAACACTGTGTAAGTTAAAGTAAGGTAAGCATAGAATGCATACATATGCATTTCAAACCATTGTATGAACAATCAAATTAATTAAATCTGGTTAAAGAGCCATGATGACATTGTTGTGCTCCTGCTCTGCATATCCTTTATATCAAAAGAAATGCCAATGTATCTTTAGTTTATTTCTTATTTGGATTTATTAATGTGTGCCTTCCTTCCTTTTTTGATATACACACTTAAAGACATAGAATATAAAGAGATAAAAAAAATATGTATCAGAATAAAAAAATGGAACCAGCACATCATTATAGCTCCGAGTTTATCACTATAAATGCTTCCAATAGAGCTTCTGCAATGGTAAAATAGATCATCTTGACACAATTAAATCCCAAAGTGTGCAAATCATGAAGTTGTTTATGAGTTTGTATTATGAGTGTTTAGCTATTAAAAATGATTCTGGCTTTATAGCTGGTAATAAAACACAATATGCATGGTGTTGTGAGCTTTTAAAAATTAAGTGTCAATATGTTGTTTTTTTTTCAATTGACAAAAATTAAGTAATAATTCAGTCTCCAGATGGTCCATACAGAAAGACCTGTTTATCTACAAAAAGACAGGTTTCCACATCAGGGTGTAAGTATATATAAATTTCTATTGGTCTTTTGAAAAACAAAATATTACATGAAGTTGATTCCATTTTAAAATTATATATGGGAACCATAATTCATCATGAAAACAATATAATGAAAATGTTTTTTACTTGGAAAGAACAAACAGCAGGTATGCTCTACACTTGGAGGTACTTCCAACCTTGATTAAAAGATTGCATGTTCAGGATGAAGGGAGTGGCTGCGGGTGGGATGTGCAAGGGACTGCTGGTTGGGGACCCTGATCTTTTCATTCACTATGGAACCACATATTCGAATAATGGCAACAATTCAGATTCAGTTATTCCAAAATAGCATAACATGATATATCTGTTCTTCGTAATTTATTTTATTTTTATAACTATAATAGATTGTCTTTTTGTATTCATTTAGCCTTAGTTTATAGCATATATGTTTCAGGTGTATAGCATTATATCATCACCCAATGTCTAGATTGCATCCACCACCATACCTCTAACCCCTAATTCCTTATGCAAAATAAAAAGTACATTTCATTGTAATATTTACAACCATTTCCTAAACTAACTGAGCATTTGCCTATGATTTGTATGAAGTTAAGTTCTGAAAATTTTTAAATAATTACCTATTTAGGACATTTAGGAATTATATGATAACCAGGGGTGTTCATAGACAATCCTAAGAGTTTCATTTTAAGCATTTTTTTCTTTGAATTAACAGAAAACATTGTTCCATAAGTTAACATTTTACTCTTTACAGTTACTTTTAAGTAAACAGTCCTGCTAATATCATTTCTAGTTCTATAATGTAGAAATGCATTAATTGATTTTATAATAACCCTAGCTTTGACAATTTAATAATATATGCATTCCCTGTAAAATGACTCTAAGAAAATGTTCCCTGCATCATTTTCTTCAAATCTTATATAATATGCATCTACAAATAAATATTACATTAAAATTTCCATAATGATTATATTCCAGAAAGCACATCTCATAAAATATCAAAACTAAATGTGTTACATATTATTAGTATGGTAATCTGTTTCATATCTTAAAAGGGTGTCCTATATAGCTGAATAAATGTATTTCCAGAATATCTCCAAAAATTATTTTAGAAATCATTAATAAACTAAACTGGTTGTATCTTTCTTACTAACCAATGAATTAAATTTATGAGCTGTGCCTTTGAAGCTGAAAAGATTGCAAGCTCTGCCCTTGCTTCTTTGACACTCCACATGAAACACAGTTAATAACCTCCTGTGTAAGCTTGGTGAAACACCGAATTGATACTAATTATACTAACTTTGGGATAGAAGGTGACCTTGACTTCAGTTGGAACTTTCAGCCAGGACAATAAATAAGAGCAAATACCACAAAGCATGACTTCTGAGCAGGGTCTAATACAATCTATTAACTTTGGGGAGTTTGTGGAATTGCAATAAAGTGCTTGGATAATTGTAATATTTTAAAACATCTCTTGCTTCAATAATAAAGTATTTTCTTATTACTCCAGATTTCCAATATCTCCCATTAGCTTTCTGCACTTACTTAAATTAAACTGTGGCCAGAAAATTAAAAGTCACTTGAAGCAAAGTGTGTATATGGTGATTTCAAGGCAAAGGAACATTTTTCCAAATGACTTCTCAAATAGGCCCATAATATTTATACAAGTCTAGTATCAGAACTGCTTATACAGAAGTGTCAATTACTGAACAAAGCATTTTTGTGTGAAATGATTAAGATAATTAACAAAAAGCAATTGTTCATTAGGTGCACACTCTTTTAAACGATTTCAAAAGAAACCTGCCCAGACTTATGATGTCTAACAGATTAACTAAAATTAGCTAAAATTAGCTAAAATTCTGAGTTCCCTAGTTTTTGCAAACTCAGTACTTACTATAAATGATAACAGGTGACTGAACAGAATTTTTTTTGGTCAACATTGTTTAAAGAATTCCAATGGTGGAAAGGGAGTTCTGTTTAAAGTGTGTGGAATAATAAATAGAAATACTTAATTTAAGTCGTTATATTTTTTTATTTTAGAATAAAGGAAATAATTAAAATATATACAAAGCTATTTTACTTAATCATATAGTAAACAAATAACAATAATCAATCTGAGTCCAAATGGGAGAGGAGAAAGCAATTTTGAACTAACTTAAGCAATTATATTAGACTCATTGAGAAAAATGTTTCTAAAATACATTTTAAAATTAGATGGGGCATAAGGGAATCATAATGCTATTCTAGAATAGTCTATGTTAAATTGAGTAATTAAATTGCCCTTTATATACTTTTTTCTTTTTATTTAAAATCATGCATATAAAATATTGATTATAAGCCTTTGTTTCCTCCTAGTTTAGATAATGTGTACTTGAATATCAGCATAACTGACGGTCTACACTAAATGATATAGTTGAAGAGTTTTTAGTGGTAAGAAATTCACAGAGGTATAGCTAAGAGAGGTACACATAGTTTTTGGGAACTAGTTGGTTTGGAAGAACACAAAATAACTTACTATAGCTGGATGATGTTACCAATACTGTATCTGATGGCCATAGGGGATATACAGGTGATCCTAGTTGAAAAACTAGAGCTAAAAAAGGAGCAGCTTGAAAATAGCATAATCAAAGAAGAATATAATCAGTGTTGTATCTCAGTCAGATGGGGATAATAGGAGAAGGGATCAAATACTGGACATCTTCATCTTTTCTTGCCTTTCAATATTTTTCCATTAAATGTATCTGACAATCAGAATCAAAGATTCAGGAGGAGACAATATAAAGAAGTTCAACCTTTCAGAACACAAACAAATGAATGGAGGATGGATTTTGAAACCAAGTGGAAGAGAGTTGAGACTTATATGTATTTGGAATGTCACCTAATATATTCACTCAAGGTGATTGGATATCAGATTTTATATTAGTTTTGGATTTTAGTCATAAACATACAAAAGTTATAATAGAAAATGAGTAATGGAGATAATAATGATGGTACAGTACCAGTGATAATTACTTTCATAAATAATTTCTCTTTTGAGGTTGCAATTGGAAAGAGACAAACATTACACATGATAGTAGATAGATTAAAGTGTTTGCGAGGGCTAATTGTGTTACTTAGATATATTGATAATTTTCATCATTTAAATAATTTACTTTCCAAGAAAAAGTAAATCTGGTATCAGGAATACTCATGTAATTTACTGAATAGTGAGTTTCCTTTTAAAAGGAAAAAAAATGCAAACTATTTGTATAAATGCAGACTATTTCTTTTATTTGAAGAAGAGGTTTGAAAATCTTCCTTGAAATGGGAACTCTAAAACTGAGTGCACAGTAAGTTAATACTAAACGGGTACAGGTATGTCTTATCAACTTTCTATTTAAGGAATGTTGATATCACAAAAACAAGTAATATCAGTCCTGAGATAATAGCTTTTCAGAACACAATATCAATGCTTCGACAGATTGTAGAAACAGCTATCAGTATTTACTATATAACATGATAATCTACTTGATGTAAATAAAATATGTGCATATTATTAGTTTGGTTAAGGTGGCAGATAAAAAGAGTATAAAATAAAATCAATTCAGTTTATTTTCTCTGAATATATTCTCTTTGTATACATTATAGCTTGTGTCCCATGTCACTGAGTGACTAAAGTTTTGTTCAAAGTGGGATTTTAGAAAAGTTTTTTTTTATATTTAAAATAATCATCTCATTTTTCTTATATTTCTAAATATCATATTCCTTAGTTCTGAGACTCAAAATTGAACAGTGCATCAGGAAATATGGTCTTAAAAGAAATAAGAAAGCAAAGTTTCTTATACCATTTTCTTAATCCTGCAAAGAAAAAAACTCAGCTATATGCCATTGTAAATTCAAGTGTTAAGAATACACAAACAGGATCATGTGTTAATAGTCAATTAATTTTGCTACTTCCTATTTGTAGTTCTAATTTCTTTATCCAACATTTTATCAGCAATTTACCAGTGTAGGATTTATTCATAATATGTGTGATATGTCAAAATTACCTTTTAAAAAAAAATCCTTGCATTACTGAAAACATAAAGTAGGATGCAACGGAGTCTCTATGTCTGGTTACTGTCTACTGTAGTTAACAAATGTACCCTATCTGGACTCACTATGAGCTAATAAAAGAAGTGCAGGCACAGGGTATTTTGGTGTCATTCTGACATGGTCTCTGATCATGTTATCTTAGACAAGGCAGTTAACATCTCAGAGATGCATGCCAGTGGGCTGTGTGAATTTTGATCTGTTTCTCAGTTCTTAAATTTGATGAAATATGATATGCATGCTTGCATCCTCCATGAGAATTTAAGGAATCTGTACAGTTTCCAGTGTTTTTCAATCAGAACAAGCAAGTGTAATTGTTTTATGCTTTTGAAATTATTTGGGTAAATTTATTAAGATAATGCCACAATTTCTACTCATTAGGCATGAAAGTCTTTGAAAACTAAAAGAGTAAAAGTAAATTATTTGATTCTGATGGCACAAATCTGGCTTTTGTTTATTAATTCCCAGTCAGACCCCATCTTTTCTCCCATCACTCAGTCCTTCATTTATGTGAATTGTTTATTTTTGCAAACCTTGGCATAGCTAAATAAGATTCTGTCTCTAAATTTCCAATCTCACATTGTGGGAATAAAATAAGTGTTAATTTCCAGCTCTAATTTCTATGAATTAATATGTCTGGTTCATTTTCAGATTTCTGCAATTAAGTCCAGATCTCTTAATCACTTCATAGTCAAGGTTCACAGTTAAAATATTTAAAAGAAAAAGAACAAACCAAAACAAAAAAACCCTCCTTTTGCACTTTGAATTGCTTAGACTTTGTAATCTTTCTTAATATTTATTTGGAAATTTAATAATAGTTATAGAATCACAGTATGATAAAAACAGTGATTAAAGTTAGGCAGACTGCAATCTCCCCTATTCTCTAGGTGAGGAAATCTAGCTAGAATTCAAAAGAAAAGGATACTTATTTATTATTTATTTATGAACATATACCAGTTGGTGTTATTGTCAGGCCTAGAATCATACTCATTTTTTTTCCATCCACACTGAAGAACAATAGGCATTATTTTTCACATACATTGATTGACAGTTTCTGACTTCATATCTAGTCCAAATTGCATGAGAAAAGACAGATATATATATATGTATATATATACACAATTTTATAAGTTCTTAACTTATTTGAAATATCTTAATATTGTAAAACAAAATTAGGAGGGAATCCCAACTTAGGAATATGTAGTCTTTCTACCAATGCCACTAAAAATCAGTGGTTTCCATGTCAATTTTTTTGCAGTGCATTTTACTGTTAGTTACACAATTTGAAATCAGATTTAAATTCACAAAATTGTAATTCAAATTACTACACTGTTACCTTCCAAATAGTTTAAGAATTACTTTAGAAAAATCAAACAAAGAAAAAAATATATGAGCTAAATATATTTGCTGAAATGCCTACAGATGTGCAGAGGTCATGCTAACACTATTTTAGAAATACATAGATAACAAAGTTAAGCAGATTAAGCTTCGTTGTTCTGAAATAATCTAAGATACTTTATAGTTTGTTCATAAAATTTAGCAAGTATTCTTTCTATATTATTTATTATGCATATCCTATTCTAATTGGTGGTGAGCTCATTTTTAAATTTGAAAGTCCATTATAGGAATTATTTGTTTTTCCGAAACATCAAGTTCAACAATTTGTTGACAAATCTTTAAAATAAGATAAAGAATTCTTAATTTCATTACCTTTGAAAATCCTGTCCACACACAATTTGATCATTCTTACTATTTTTGTAACTTCCTCCCCCATCCCCACCTAGACCAGAAAGTCTCATCTTATTATCAAAGGTGCTAAGAGATAACATTGTTCAGTGTAGAGTTGTAATTGCTTTGTCTTCCTTCTATGAACTACTTCTCTAGAGTTTACGCCAGGTCAAGTCTGTCATTTTCTCTTCCCTGTGCAGTTTAACTTTAAAATGATAGTGTTTTGTTTAAATTACACTGGAGGTTTAGATGTTCAAAAAACTTGGGAATCATTTAAAATATTTGACCTATTGAAACACATCCACAAAAAATAAAGCAAAATAAACATAGTCGCCCAAATAAAGAATTACATTAAAACTTCAGATGAACTCTAAATGAAAGCAAATATATTGTTTGCATAAATATAACTAAATTTTGTTATCAGAGCCATTAACTTTAATAATATCTCTTCAATTATTTATAATCTATAAACTGGGGAGATCATAATTATGAACGTGGGGGCTGAGTGTAAATTTTAAATTACTGTAAATATATTTCTCATCACATTTTCATTTATTTTTTTTCCTCAAAAAGCTGCTGTTCAAGAATCCATGATTTTTTTAATTGGGAAAAAAAACCATAATCTATGAAAATTTTAAGTAAAACATCACTTTTTTGTTAAAGGAACTGTTTAAAATATAATTAATTGAATTTTATCCACTGATTGTTTGATTAATGTTATAAACCACTAATACATTGTGTAGCTGTATATAGCAGTGTAAAAAGGAGAGAAAATGACATTTTCGCATTCCTTAAAGAATCCATAATTAGTTTTTCTGTTTGTTTGTTTTTCGTGCATTTTCACAGACATCCTTTTTGCCTTTTGATGACTGGATGAACATTCTATTTTGAAATCCCCACTGCGGAACAGGGTCTCAGGAAGGCTACGGAATCTTTTTTTAATCACCAGATTTTATGGTCTACTCTTCCTTTTGGTCAGTAGGAAATTTAATTCATCAATAAACTCAGTGAGATCAGACATTTGGGAGAGATTGGTATTTCATTGATTATCATTTCATTATTTGAAACTTTATTTTACACTAAGCATTCAGTATTTAAATGTTATTATAATTACCTTTGCTTGAGAAAGACCATGTAGCATAAAAAAAAAGGATTAAGGTGGTTTCTTAACTGAAAAATTTCCCCAGATATGGCCAATATTAACATAATTAAAATACTTAGGAAAGTAGGACAGAGAAGCATAAATGCATAATTTGGATGTGGCATTTACATTTTTTTTAATTCTGTTTAGAAAAAAACTGATTTTAGATTGGGATAAAATAAGTAGAACCACAACTTAGGTTTTATTATTTTTGCAACTAATTTTGACACTTGTATGTCACTTTTTCTGGCAGATGTAATATTACCCTCTCTGGTAACCCAAGTGATAGGCAGTAGGGTTTCCCCAGTTTCTTCCACTTTGTTTTTATCTGCAAGGTGTGTGTCTCAAATGCAAGTAGTAATTGAATGTGTAAAGGATGAAGAAAATAGCAGCATGTGCAGAACAGCAGTACATAATGAGAGCATCCCGTGTTTACTTTGGTTAGAATTTAACAAGGAAAAATGAGCAACAGGTGAAGATAAGTTTTATTATAGTCACCCATGCATTTACAGATTCAATATAGTTTTTAATGGCTACAAAGAAAAATATTTTTTCTACAAAGAAAAAATATATAAGAAATTTAGTAAATCACATCTAAAAGTTTAGAGTTTTTTTACAAGGTGGCTAGAAATAATTCAGATAAAGTTATGAAAGTTGTAACTGAGGCTTTTGAAAAATCATTCTGATATGATAATTGATTATATGATATTTGATATGTGTGTGTATATATAGTATATATGTTTTATATATGTTTTATATATGTCATGTTCAGCAATGCAGTGTGTTAAGGTGTGATCAGAGTGTTAAAATGACATCCCAAAGTAAAGACTATCATGAAATTCTTAGGAGATTCATTGTAACAAATAGTTCAGAGAGACCTAGTATGATGACAGATCAGAAGCATTTATTTCATTTTTATACAGGTGATAGTTAATGAATTTAGAAAAGATGCTTTCAATAAAATGATTTGATAAGTCAGAATGCAAGAGTTGAAAATGAATGAGAGGCAAATTTTACAATGCAATCTTTATTTCAAGAATGTTGTCTGAGATGGCAACAAGAGTTGCAAAGCAGAGAGAAGGCAAAATAAAGTTCATTAACATCCTTGAATGATGATAGAAACAATCTGCTTTTTAATACTGTGAATAGAAGGTTAAGAACAAAAGAGAAGTAAAAAATATATTTTTAAAAGACAAACTAATAGAACACAGCTCCAAAATGTTTAAGTTGGCATGCAAGTCTTTCTTTTTAAAAAATATATAGCCTAGAACACGGGAGATGTTTTCTGTTCAGTGAAATAAAGGAGTGAAAATAATAATAATAATAATAATAATAATAATAATAATAATAATTACCAGTTTGCCAGCAACAGTTAAGTATGTTCAGGGAAAATAGGAAATTAACAGAATTTCTAACTGATGGCCTGTATTTTCTCTGTGAAGTGAAAGGAAGAAACATTTTCCAAGATGGATGGAAAATGAAAGTGGAAGGGATCTTAAAGAATGTGGTGAAGTTTCGAAATAGCTGCTGTGCAAATGAAAAGGAGACTAAGTAGAAATATAATGAAATTTCTAGGAAATATTACTTCATTGCACAATTAGTAATCATCTACTAATAGGCGTCATGCCAAATTCTTGAAACAGAATAAAGGGCAAAATAGATATAGACAATGACATCTTGGGATAGAAGATATAAATGCTATATATGTACAGCAAGCATTCTCTGATTTGCTCTAAGGGCCATCAAAGGGATTCTTCCTAAGGAAGTGACATTGGGTAGATTTGAAAGATTAATGTAAGATGTGGAGCTGGGGAACAAGGAGATGTGGAGGAGGAAGAAGCATTTCAGGAAATAGCAATTCATAAGTGGAAAAGGGAAAGATCATTGAAATATCTGGAAAAAACATTACAGAGACTGCAATGCAGTTTGTTAGGAGAATGACAGGAAACTGTGGTATTTAGTTCAATTAAATTCTGCAATTCTGCAGGACCTTAAACTTACTTTTTTTAAAAAAAGATTTGAGCTTTAATCCTAAGAGAAATGGAAGAGAAAGCAATGATGAATGAACATGAAAAGGAAAAAAGTGGGGGGAATGGAGAGAGGAAAAAATTCCATTTGATTTTAAGCAAAACAATACTTAAGCAGATTTATGATTAAAATCATACTTCTGATAAAGATAAGCAAAAGCATAAAAGAAGGGCAATAAGGAGCTGGTGGGAGAAAAGTTAGGTAGCTATTGAAACAGTTCTAATAAGAAATAAAATGATTTAACTTGGATGTTAGAAATACTGAGGAAAAGGTGGAACAACTAAAACTAGTCATAAAATTTACAGTTCTCCTGATTGCTTGGTGGTTACATGAACCTGAAAATATAACAAACTTCTTGCTTACCAAATTTAATGACTGGTGGGATAGGAAATATTGGTGGTGGAATTATGAGTTTATTTTTAACATATAGAACTTGTTATATATTTGATAACTCCTGGTAATATTAGTATTAAATATATAAATATTCACCTCTAGAGCACTAAGTAGTCATTATTGTATAGAATTCCTTTAAACCAAGCTTGGTGTATACAAGGTGAGTGTATCATAAACTGAAAGTTCAGTTTTCAACTAAGATTAGAGACCAAAAACTTGGCTTAGTGCAGGTTTACAATATTTTCTAATAATTTTCAGATTTTTCAATGGCCCACACTTAAATGATATTTGGATTCTTTATTGAAGAAAATATGCATATATTTAGGTAACTATACTAGAAGAAGGAAATTAAGAAATCTAGGGAATGAAGGTCATTATGAAAAAAGGGTGATAAGTTAGGAAAACATAGAAGGAAACTGAGAGTTGTAGGAAAGGAGTATAAGTTCTAAAAAGCAAAGATTTTTTTTTTAATATAACAGAATATTTGAATTTAAAACTGAAATGGAAAGCTTCTTGGTCATCCAGAGGGTAACCAGATGATGGTCACCAGCTGCTGTGAGGTCAGGTAAAGGGAGGTTTTCAAGTGACCAAAGGATGATTACACAAAATTTAATATAAAATAGTAAAATTTATAAAGGTGGATCTATGTATTGAAACCATTGCTGTATATAGGTGTGTGAACACCTTTTTGATTTAAATGTTGAAATTTTCCAGGGTCATTACAGGATTTAGACAATGAAGGAAATAATTAACCTAGTAGGAAAATAGGCCAATAGAATTGGAAACTAGTCAGTAAGTTGAAAACTGTAAGTTTATAGCTTATTAAACTAACAAGAAGGAGGAAAGTAATCTAAAACATTGAAGATTTTCCAATCCAGGGTGTTTTCCTCTTAATGCCAAATTACCTAAGATATTTAATTATATAAATGTACATGCAAAAATAATATATACGTATATATATATATACATATATATGTGTGTGTTTATGTTTCAACCTATCTATTTCTGTCTCTCTATCTCTCTATCTATCTTATAAAGAAGTAAATTTTGTTAAGTTTGTATTTTCCTTATCAGTTACTGATATCTTTCAACACCTTTTCCCTTGTACTGAGTAAACTCTGAGTCCATAAGAATCAGTTACTCTGTTATTTAGTTTGAGTTAATATGCTGATATGCAAGGTTTAGGATTCTTTTCTTTTTTAAAAAACATTCCTTTCCTTCATGCTGTTATCACTGTACACTATTTGTTAACTCACGCTCCTCACAGAATAAAAAAGTTGTGATAGTTTAACACTTTCTTAAGTAGTTTCATGAATTCAGTTTGCCTCCTGAGAGCAATACACAAGTCACTTTGATTCAAGTCCAGCTGTTAAAGTCCTCTCTCACCAACAAAGGTGGTTCATAGATGAGACATTCAAAATTCTTATTTCCTTTGGTGGTGGTAATAAAAGTTAAAGGAGGAGATCCTATAATTCCAAAACAAGAACAAAGATGTAAAGCGCATTACCTCAAAATAAAATCAAATTGTTGTTCCTGTGTTTTATTTTGTTCTCAATTTTGTTTTCAATTAAGTTGTATCACCATCTTGATCTTATCCCTATATATTACCTACAGTTTTTTTTATTATTTTCCTGTCATCAAATTTATATGAAAGTATGAGAAATTTTATTTGTTTAAAGAAAGTCACTTTGTTTACTGAGGCAACATTGGCTACAATATTGGAAGTGTAAGATTCCCATCCTCAGGTAGCACACATAGTGCACCCACCACCAGATCACCCATAATACACCACTGAACTCCATCGTGTTCTTCCCCATTGATGCTCAGTTCTATGGTTAACTTTCAAAAGTTAGTTTTTTTTTAAGTTTTCTTTATCTGATTTAGTTCGCTTTCTTTATATTCCACCAAAAAGTGACACCACTCAGTATCTTTCTCCTTCTGGATCATTTCACCTAGCATTACATCCATCCATGTTGCTAAAATGGTATGAGTTCATCTATTCTGCTCAACTAGTAGGATTCCATTGTGATAGATACCCTATTTTTTGATCCACTCATCTGTTTTTGGGTAATTAGGTTGTTTCCATAGAGTAAGGCAATATATTAATCTCTATCCCACCATTCTATATATCAGGACATTTAAAAATGATAGCACTTCTCCTTTGAAAATGTTTGTCTAGCAACTAGACTTAGAACTTATAGTATCTCCCTCCTTGGCCGAGGGTAGCTTTTCTGTCCTGTTTCATAAGATATTTTCCTTTAATTCAAATACAAAATATAGGACAGATTTTCTTACAATACATTATTAAATATTGGATGTCTCCAATCTTAGAAATTTCCTACCTTGGCTGAGCATGGTGGTACATGCCTGTAAGCGGCAGCCTAGGAAGCCACAGCCAGGGCCAGGATTCATGGTTTGAGTCCCACCAGGGGCATGTAGTGAGATCTAGTTCCAAAAAAATAGCTGGGCATAGTGGGTGGCACATGCTTGTAATCCCAGCTACCTGGGAAGCTGAGGCTGGGGATTACTTGAGTCTGTGGTACCCTGGGCATCATGAGCCTGCAGTTGCACAGTCAAGAGTAGTGAGACCTAGTCTCAAAAAAAAAAAAAAAAAAAAAAAAAGAAAGAAACTCCCTACCTAATGAGAATCCTAGTATGTACAGCAGCAGCAACTAGTATATTCTCTATGCCCCATGGGGATGGCGTTCAAAAGACACTGAAGCAACTAAAGCTCATACAGTGTCTATATAGTAATGAATTCCTTTGTCTCTAACCTGAGAGTTTCATGTTTTCTGCCAGCATCTATGATACTGTGGCAGATTAACTTATTAACTTGCTAGCAGGGTAAAATTTGAGATCATTCACTGTTCTTGACGCATCTGTAATTAAATTTAGAAGCACTTACCTCTTAGAATACCTGTGATTATTATAATATCACTGTAAGTATAATGAGATACTAAGAGTGAAGTATTTAGAATAATGACTGTTAAAATTCTTTATTCCTCCCCTGCCCCCCCCCAAAGTAGTGAATCTACTAGTTGATTTGGTGTAAATAGCTGTAGAAATATCTCTATTCTCTGTATCTCTCTGATACATGGCATAAAAACACTAAAACCTTAGATAAATAGTCACTAATTTAAAACCTGTCACATTAAATTGATGACAAATACAAATCACTAGTGGAATCTTCAGAAATAAGCATCCCAGTGTTTATTATTATTATTGTTGCCAAATTACCTGATTTTAAAAAGGAATTGTAATCTTAAGAATTGGAAAATTTATGTCTGAATATACTTATGTATGTAAATTTACAGGCTAGATACAGATGTTGGGCTCTTTGCTTTATGAAAAATGATAAGAAATACTCAAATTTGTTTATAACCATACTACTCAGCAAGGAAAATAGTGTTGAAAAGTCAATGGGTGGAGGATAATATTGCAAAAAAAAAAGGAGGAAAAAATGCGAAAAAAAAAAATCTTTTTTGTATCTTTATGTTTAAGTGTCAAAATAAATAAATTTCAGAAAAGGTATCCTAGGAATTACACATTGATATCCATGTAACCCTTGCTATGTAACCCTTGCTTTTTTACAGTATAAACTTTGAAAACTCTGCTTTACAGAATCATCTGCATGGGAATTTTCTGTTCATGTTGAGGCCCTGAACTATCACTGAGCAGTAAGAAAATGGTGTTTAACAAATGTTATTTTTCCTTCAAAATTAAAAAAAAAATCCACAGTACTTTTCTGAAGTCATTCAAGTGCTCTGATGTTCAGCTCATAGCCAGGAAACCAAACTGACACTCGACCAGACTCTAGCTCTCGGAGATTACAGGGTAAAGATGAATGTGTGCTTCATCAAGGATTAGATCTTTATCTAACATTTGCCTGGAGTTAGGTCTTCAGGTTAATTTTGTACTATTTATAAGATGAACCTAATCCAATTCTTAGCAAAAAAGTAATAAATAAAGAGTAAAAATTACTTCTGCTGCTGGCTATTTCTACAATAGCTACTGAACATTTTTTCCCTGATTCCAATTTCACTTCTCTCATTCTTCACACACCATCTAGATATAGCTCCAGAAATATAAATTTAAATAAAACCCTTCAATGTCTCACTATCACTGTTTGCATGATGCATGTCATAACTCCTCACCTGAGTATATCTCCATATAGGAATTGCGCTGTGTTGACCAAGCTGCCCTACTTTTCCTGGGTCTTGATACATGGAAGTATTATCAGTTTCTCTGAAAAACCATCTCACACTGGAGTGACATGCTTTCCTCTATCAAAAGTGTTCATCTCCATCCATTTTTCCAGTTTCTACTGAAAACAGGAATCATCTTTGCTCCAACTATTGTCACCTCTTCCCCCACTACCACGTTTGAGATTCCACCTAGCATAGTTGCAAGAACAACTCTGAAAGCAATCATGAGTAGTTTCTACTTATAATTTTTTTAATAACTGTAATTAATGCTGACTCAGAGTTTATTGTTTTGCTTCAGTGCTAACACATGTAATCTTTCAGGCAGCATTTCAATATACTTCTATAATTTTTGAAAGCAGTGCTGACATTAATGCTTTTTAATGTACTAGAAATACTGTAAGGAATTAATGTAGAATTGTGTTTCATCAAATTGTGTCCTCAAAAGACATCTATCAAAAGCCTCAATACATTAACCCAAAACTCATCTCTGATGAGAAACTGCTCATATGGAAGCAGGAATCAGGGTGCTTTAGAAATATGCACCTCTTCCATCCCAGAGCAATCAATCCCTTTGTCACCATCACATAAACTTGTGAAGCTGTGGAGCCATGCTCAACATATTGACTGATTTGATTTCTCCCTATGCTACACACAGTGACTGAAAAGAGAGTAAGGTATTAGAAATTTAAAACCAAGATATTAGTCTTAAAGTGTTTCTTCCTGTTTATGAATATGCTGCCAGATATAACAGTGAGGATTCAATAGAGATTCAATCATTCTAGTCTGGGGGGCTATCTGGACATTGTTTAAAGCATGTGAATAGGTGTTCTGAGGATATAATGCTTTAGAAATTACTCTGGTTCATTCTTCTACAACAAAGGGTCTTACTAATTTGAGAAGTTGAGCAGATTTCTTGACTGTGTTTCCTTGTCATTCATCTATCATTTTATCCCCCAAATCTTTATGCCCGGATGAAAACAAAGACATCCTAAATCACTGTATCTCAGAATCTGGAAGTTCAATAATGTTTATTTAAACTCTAATTATATTCAAAGTGAATTTAACAAGATTTGTGGAAAAAAACACAAACTACAACTAGTAGCAATGACTGAAATAATAAAAAGTTCTAACAAGTGATGACATATTTGATCAGGGCAAAGAAAAGGAAGAATGAAATAATATTGGAACTCTTGCTAATGGATTACTTTTGGCTGATTAGTCATGAAACAAACAATTTAAGCTGAACCTTCTAGCAGCCAAAGCAAAGAAGAATTATGGAATTTTCTTACAGGAAAGCCTGGCCAAATTGTTCTATTGCATTTGCTGTGAAATTCTGTGTTTATCTCTTTTTGCCTTTTTTTTTTTTTACCAAAGAAATAATGCTTCAAAGAGATGTAGATTTACTCGATGGGCAAATAAAAAAGACCTTCACAGATCACCACACTACGGTTTGTGATTTGAAACTCTCCACTTGTAGGGAATGCTTAAATTATTACAAAGAATTTTTGGCTTCCCCACTACTTTCAGTTTTGATGTCCTGTGCAATAAGCATGGAGAAGAATAATGAAAAATCATTAAGAAAAGAAAATTCATGACATTTTAATACCAAACTATAAAACAGACATTTTCATCTTGAATTTTAGTGAATAATGTTTTCTGTTCTTTCTGTTGAACTTCTTCTGCAAATTTAGCCTCAGATAGGCTAATAGAGAACAAAGAAATAAATGTGTACTATGGCAAGGTATTGGAAGCAGATTTGCTAACATGGCTATTTTCTTTATAATCTGGAGATTTAAGAGTTACCGTGTCATGAAATTACAGCTAACCAAGACATTCTAAAATATCATGTATAAGATAATTGTGATTTTAATAATCAATTTAGCTTCCCAGTATTGAGGGTTATTCCAAAGGCCAGCACACCAAAATGTAAAAATCATTATCTCTTGTTGTCAAGGTATATATTACTTCGAAGGCTAGGGATGAAGTAGATGTACAGATAGCTTTCATCTGTTGCATGGAACAAACTGGCTGCTATTTTTAGCAGTTACATCATGTACTATAAAAACAAGACACTAAATCCTTGGCTTACAGAATAATTGAACATTGGGCATATCTTATTGAAAGTTATGAAAAATGATTAATCATTGTAGAATTGTTCTACTATATTATGAAATTTTGGGAAATGAAATTGAGACCTTTATCATTACACTCATCTGTATAAATGTGATATCCAAACAAAATATCAACCTTATGTGCTGCTTAATCCAATGGTTGAGTAAAGTAAATGAAGGCAATGTATAATCCATGCAAACTGGAGTGACAGTTTCAAAGGATAGTGAAAAATCCTTAGTCACCCGAGAGGATTTAAAGGGCTAAATTTTAATTTGCAATCTTGATCCGTAATAATTAAAAGGCAAAGAGGTTCATTTCAATGTTTTTTCTAGTTCAAGGACAATTTGGTTCTAAATTGACCCAGATGAATTTTATGTAATTTGATTAATAAGGCTATCTTCTCACAAATTTATGAGGATTATGCTTTGAAAATGCTATTAATTTTTATCTTTTTTCCCAATTTTCAATTATATGAAGTATTTCCTAATGTTAAATTAACTAATTTCTCCTCAATATAGCAGTGCATTTTAATTTAAATGGTCTTTCTTTTGCCCTTATGTTTTCTTCTATATAATAAAAAGTACAATTAACATAGTGGTACCGAATAATTGATAGCAATGATTCTTATTGAAAGTAAGCATATAATGACAATCATTACATATTGTAGATCTTGTAGTCTAAATTTAAAAAATGCAGATTTTATATTATACTGTTTGGACTTTGACTAGTACTTAAATATTCAGAAGTAAACTGGTAGATTTACATAGACATACACTGCAGCAATGGCATAGCAGGTTCACTTGAATACATAGGAAATATTTATAGCCTTAGAATTGACCCTGAATTATCTCAGAAGTTTAATGGAGGAAAATCTCTTTTGAAGGTTTTAATACATTTACTTATTTATATCATTAGAATGTCTTCCTGCTGTTGATTTTTGACATAAGAAGGTAACTAA
This sequence comes from Uropsilus gracilis, assembly GCA_004024945.1. Classification (NCBI taxonomy): domain Eukaryota; kingdom Metazoa; phylum Chordata; class Mammalia; order Eulipotyphla; family Talpidae; genus Uropsilus; species Uropsilus gracilis. The sequence continues at coordinate 86,258 of PVHY01004453.1, forward strand.
ATTTGGTCTCTTGGTATTTTTTTATTTTATATAGGTGTTAATTGTATTTCTAAAAGGGAAAGTTTAAATGTTATTTTGTTAAAATTCTAGTTTTGTTTATATGACTTCTTTTTTTTTAAAGTCTACTTTGGCATTTTCATCATATGAAGTCGTTGACAATGAAACTATCTAATTATATAAGCTCATACTTATTTCTCACAATATGAAATTTCAGTTTTTTTTAAAAAGTATTTAAAACTGTGATTGCTTTTATAGTCACATAAGGATTTTGAGACAAGTCTGTAATTGGATTTCATTTATGTTACTTTTGAATTTCATATTTAGGTAATATATTGGATGCTGTTTTTGTTGCTGGTTGATTATCTTGGTAAAAGTTGTTGAGACTTGCTGAACTTTACTCTTTATGCTGGTACTACCTAGGAAATTTTTTATTAATGTCTGCTCTAACATTCATTCCCAACTCCATAATTTGAGTTAATGTAAATAGAGATAAATAAGATTATTCTCATATTGATAATTGTAATAATTACAAACATCTTAAAACGGAATATATAACATATTATAGAAAAATATAGGGAATTACAATTTTGACAGGTTAAATTATATTAAAACCATAAATAAATGGAATATACAAACATTGGAATTGATTCTTATGGACATACATCAAATTATAGCCTAACAATAGGAATATAATTTTTTTTTCATCTATGGACAAGCCTATTTTCAAATGTATCATTTTTTACATAACAAAAAAGACAGCAATTAAACAAAAGAGGAAATAAAAGAATATTATACATCTTTTGCTTTGACACTAATTCAATAATCCTAGAACTTAATGGCAATATAAGAAGAAAATAAACAGCAATATAAACATATTTAGAGATAAACTCATAAGTCAAATATAAAAAGCCTTTACCGATGTATGGGAGAAAGTCCCCCAACCTCTCCTACTTGTTGTACACAGGTTAGTGGAGTATTTAAAATATCATCAGATCAGTTAGCAAAGTGAAAATGAGTTTAATAAAGGACACCTACAATGCTATTACAAGTCTGTATTTGATGGATATGTGAAGGAATAGAAGACCTGAGGACAGGAATTTCATGTAACAGGGAACGAATGACTTCGTCTTAACTCTGTAAATAGAGATAGATTTCTCAGAGAAAGCATATCTGTCAACCCATACTTGGTTGATACTTCCCAATCTATATTCTTCTAGATCACTAGAGGGAGAAGTGACCACTTCTTTAATTAGTAGTTGGGGAAAGGCTTTGAAATTCCTGATTACTCCTGCCATTTGGGTAGGAAAAAAGGATCAGGAAAATCAAAAACTTCTGCTCAAACCACAGGGCCTTCAGGATGTTGAGCACAAAAAATTTACATGCCATAAAGAGGTATCTTGAGGATTACAACTCTCAGAATCATGGGTAGTCTGAATTGGGCAACTTCACCTTTAATTAAAAAAATACTCAGAAAACAGCAAGTTCATAAGACATGAACTCTAAAATTTAATTCAAAGTAAAACTCAAAGAACTAAACATTTTCACTGACAGGAGAGAATAAGACAGACACAAATTTTAAAAACATGTATAATCAGAAAGTTATTAAATATAAAGAAAGTAGAAGAAAGGAAATAAAGATATCAGTAAAGTTAAAATTAACTAATTAAAAAAAAACTGAATATGAAGTTGATAATGTCAGTGAAGAAATCAATAAAACTTTTGAGCCAGTAGTCCTTTCAAGAAAAGGAAAAATAATATAGGAAACTAAAAAAATAAAATTATCTTATAGAGAAGAAATAAATAGAATTTTAAGATATATTTCATAATTTAAGGTATAGTGATTTGAAAACACAGATGGAATAGTTATATTTCTAAAGTGCATATTGTAATTTGCTTAGTGGAAAGCTCAGACAAAATCATAGATACTATGAGAGAATGTGCTTTTCATTGTGCCTATAAACTATGCCAAAACTAAAATAGATACTGCTTGAAATTGATGCTTACACAGAGAAAAAAGTTTCTCATTTCTTTTTATAATGCTAGCAAAATATTTATAGCAAAGTCTTATAAAGATAGCCTAGAGAATGAAAATTGGAGATCATTTTTATGTTGTAGATATTAATGCAAAATTTTAAATGAAATAATAGCAAATATAATCTACTAATATATTAAAGGAATCAAATGCCTTAACAATGTTAATTCATTACAAAGTAATTCAAGATTGGTATAATATTATGAAATATATTTAATAATAGAAATAATATCTATTAATATGTGTATTTTAGAAACTTTAAGTAGAAATTTGCAAATTAACAATCTATTTTTGATGTGAGAAGAAACTAAACACAATCTTATGAGGATATACATTCCAAAGGCTAGCACCATGTTTAGTGACAAAACGCTAGAACTTTGTCTATTAAAACTTCTTGGGGAGACTAAAAAGAATAGAAAATTAAGAAATGGGTGGAAAAGAAGATCAAGTAGAAGGAAGAAGAGAAAAGAGAAAATTAAAGAAAGAAGAGAATGGAAAATAGAGAATTAAAAACAGGATGCTACGTTGCACAAATCTGTGTAGCCAATTAAGTGTAGAATACGTGAATCTATCATGTTTTCTTCTTATATAATTTCAAGTGTCCGAGAGAAACAACTATAAAAAATCATGAAAAGCAGCAAGTCAGTAGATTAAAACATAATTAAAAAAATAATAGCTTAGAAATATATAGATTAAATCTTTTAATAGTAATGAAAACTGCATAAAACCTCAGAGAAAAGGAGAAAGATGTTTCAGTTTTGGTTAGAAGTATAGAATATTATGACAAATATATGCGTATGAAATTATAATTTATGTTTGATTTGTGACTCTATAAACAATAGAAGTCAGCATGTTAAAGACATTCTCTATAGCTCATTAAAATAAAACTTAACTACTGAAACTCTATTTTCATGTTAGTAGATCAAATCTCAATATAAAGTATCTTCTCTATTTAGGATTAAGATGATAGAATGAAGCTAAATTTATTATAAATTATGTGAACAAATTATAATGTAATAAATCTGATTAAATACATATACCTATTGTATACAATAAATTTCGTATAAGAAATTTTCATATCTGTGAAATTAAATGCACATTGCATAGAAAGATATAGAAAAAAACTGGAAGTTATATTGTTTAAAATTTGCTATTTCAATACACTTTATCCTCACTGTTTTGCTAGTGGTTGTAGCTGTGGTCACACTGAATAATTTATAATCTTTAAGAAAATTTAATTTTACCATCTAAGTGGAAGAAATCAGACTTGTAAGCACTTTGAAAATTTCCTAACATGTAACTAAATTATCTCTTGCTATAGGAAGCATAACATTTTTGAGTTATTTTGTTATTGAAGTATATTTTGTTTATAATGCTGCATGATTTATGGACTTAGGTTAACACCACCTCAGATGTATGTTGCCACAATACACCAAACATGAAAACACCAATAGTTTGCCCTTGACAATTGCCCACCCCCCTTCCTTACCTGGCCCCCTTCCTTACCTACCCCCCCATGCCTTCTAGTAATTAATTCTGCACTCGTATTTCCATAATTTGTTTTAGTTTACTTTTTTCAGTTTCGTTGTTTGCTTCTCTATATTCCAATGGAGTGAAATCATCTGATACCCACCTTCCTCCTGACTTAATTCACTTAGCATAATTCACTATGTCTATCTATATTGATGTGAATAGCAAGATTTCCTTTATTTTTTTTACTTTTTATAATTGAGTAGATTTCCACCATGTTTATGTACCATATCTTAATTCCATCCATGTATCATTGCATCTTAATTAATTTTTATTACTTTATAGTAAGTGATAATTTATTCCATACAAGGTGAAAGTATATTAAAAACTATGCATCTATTGCCTATATATGTAAGCAAATTTCTGCTGATATATATCTGTATTTTTTATATTTATTATTGATAAGTATCTTGTAAAAGATACGCTGAGTTCTTTTCTACATGGCAGTCTATCATGGGAAGGTTTCTAGGTAACATACCAGTAAGAGAACATTGTTATATATAAATATATATTTTTCATTTCCTGCTAAAATTGTTTTAAGTTAGAGGTTAATAACAGGTAGAAAATTTTATTGTAAAAGAGGAAAATATAATTAACTGGTAGTACATTAACATGCTTTCAGTTGTAACTCCCACTTCTTCATTCCTTCAAGCATAATAACTCACACAAATTTTGTTAATCATAGCCCACCAAATTATCCTTCTCATCAGCATGGAGTTCCAAATATGTGGAGAAAAGGAAAACTTAAATTTGTAGTTTCATTGTCTCTGAATAATTTCTAATATCCTGACCTTCTGAATTCAGTCTCTGGCATTTTATGATAATGTCAACACTTAGGAGAGTCATTATGTTTTATTCATATTTAATGATGATTAATATGTCTTTGCTATATAATCAAGATAAAATAGTCCAATTTCTAAATTGCTTCTTTTCAAAATAAAGAAAACAGAAATTACTAAGGACTCAATTAGGAATTTAAAACAAATTTATCTATAACAAAAGGGTTTATTTTAGAACTTTCACCCATCTCTTTGGAAGAGATAAACTCTGAGTGAGAATCTTTAGGTAGAAAAACAAATCCCCCCCCCCTTTTTTTTTTCAGAAGTAAATTCAGGAAAAGTAGTACAGTAATTTCTAATTACTGTATATGAGACATGAATGCTGATTACTTTCAGTTGTCCTACTAGTCCATTCTGTTGCTTCAAATGGTTGCATATTACATTGCATAAACTTACCCACATGGCTTTCCTCTATTCCACCTATAATATATACACCCCCTTCATGCTTTCTTCCTTCCAAGCTGCACCCAAACAGGAAATTCAGTTTATGGCATGCTAGGAATCATAATCCACCTGCATATAACTGGGGTTGGTGAAATGGCACCCATTTTTGCTATATCTACATTGTGATGCCTCTCCTTCTTTTACAGAGCTACATTCTGTGTCACAACTAGACCAATAATCGAAACAGTATCAGGTGGATAACAAAGGGAATTACAATGAATTTTACAGATTCTATCCTCTTTTAGGGATTAAGGAATGAAATGAGGGGGCTGAAGGCACAGAGGAGAGAGGTGGGATACCTCACAAAACAAGCATGTTGTTTGGCTTCATATAATAAAACCGTGTCTCTAGATGCATGCCCTGCCTTAAGATAGATTTCTCTCATAAAAAAGCTTGTTTCAAGAGATATGTGAAATCTAGGTTTCATGTATTGATTAGTATTAGTATTGAAACACACAAAAAAAATCAAAACTGTTAGCAATATTCAATTATTTTGTCATTATAACCTACTTATATTAGAAATATAAGCAATGACTTGGTTCCACAATTGAACAGAAGTTGATACTTACTCAAAAACTCATAGTACCTATTTTTTTTCCATTATAGATGTATCGTTACACACACACATACACACACTTATTTAGAACGCATGAGAGTATACTCATTTTCTGAACTACAAGTGGTTATTTAATAAAAATAATTTAGATGCTTCATTTTAAAATAATGTTTACCTCAATAATATTCCTGGAAAGTCCAGTTTTCAGTTCATTTTATAGAAATATGCACAAAAATATGTGGACTCAAAACATAATATAATCCTCCTGTCCTAGTACCTTTTTAGTGACCTTGTTTGAAATCTCCACATACAGACTTCTCTTCAGAGTCTCACATAAATGAAACTCTAATTCAAATGCAAACCTCTGACAAAAGCCAAGAATGTCATACTTCTCATTTTGAACTGCAGAGTGTGAACTTTTCAATGTTTATCTTATCCTCATTCTAATTTTCTTAGTTTCCATTCAATAAAAATCAGTGGATAACACGTAGCATTAAAGGGGAGAAAAAAGACATACACCTAAACCGATATTGGCAGGTATTGAGCATGCATTTCTCTTTCATTTTGAGTACATATTTAAGTATAAATAAAGATATCTAGGTTTGTGTACTCTAAGTGAGAGACAATATCCAACCTATGGCCATTTCTTTGTAGATTCTCATGAAAGAAAAGCTCATACCTTAACAAGACATTGTTCTGACTGGTTTTTAGTTATTTTCAAATAACTTTGGGAGTCCTTAGAACTCTGCTTTACTTCTGAAAGAAGTATACTATGTATCTTCAAAGGTTTCAAATCTTCAAAAGATCTTTCTCACTTAAAGATGACACTGTCATCTAGATTTTAGAACAACCAATTCTCCCTTAATTTAGTTCCAATCTCAAATTTCCACAATGACATTAATCTTCTTTAACAAGCATTCTGGAGAATTCAAATTTGATTTTAGTACATTTCTTCCCATTATTCTTGACTATATAGTGGGTTAACCCCAGGAGGTAAATTCATAAGTATACCCTATAATCTGCTCCTTTCTTATCTATGATTCTACTTTAATCAAAATTTTCCTGCTTTTCTTTACTAACCCCAGTCTCTACTTGCAGTTGCCAACCTCCTATTTACACAGTGTGATAAGGTAATTCACATTACTATGTAAATGGGTCACTATTCACCTACAGATACTTCTTTCAAAAAGTTTCAGTTAGATGCAGTTGTTGCAAACATGCTTCCTTTTCAATAACATGACCCTGACATGTTAGGCTGGCACCTTTAACAGCCCTAACCCTTACCACACACATTCTGATCTACTTTTCTCTTACCACAGGAGAGAACATGTCAGTGATTTTTATCAACTCAACGCATATTTAAATTCTGTACTTTATTGTTTTACTTGTCCTGGTTAGAGCATCATTAATTTCAATGGTTACTACTAGGTTATACATTAGAATTTTTATAATGTACATAATTGAAATAAAGAAAGATTGTGTACCACCTAAGAGGTACTTTACAGAACATTAATATATTCACATCTACAGGTGACATGATCATTTTAGACTTAAGTTCTGTACAAATTAAGATATCATTATTATTTGGGAATGATTATATATTGTTATGATATTAATACACTGACTTAACAGTTTTTTATGTTTTATAAACAGCAAATCTGTAGCAACCAAAAAAAAAGAGAAAATAGACAAATATTATATATATATATATATATATCCACCCCTAAGAATGTTGGTTAGTGCTTCACAGACCTTGCAAAATTGATTATATATTTAGGAATCAGAGTATAAATAAATGATGGTCACTAGTATAAATTTTCTTGACATTGGTCTACATGACAAGTATAATGACTTAATTTCCTTAGGATGAGAGCAGGTAGATATTAGGTTTTAAGCCCAAAAAGTAGCTTATCATCTAAATTAAAGAATGAAATATAACAAATATTATTTATATTGCACAATTACCATATGCCAACATTTTGTTTATTCCTTTCTCATTAATTTTCCTTAGCCTTACAATAACTGTGTATCAGAAGTACAAAAATAAACTTTTAATTATTCTTGAATAAACTAAAGATCTATCATATAGGAGGTATATACTTTTAATCAGATAAATGCAATATAATGTGGTTTGAAGAATGTTCTTAGTAATACTTAAGAGAGTGATTCTTTTGAAATATAGACATGTTCCAATAAAATAAAAATAATAGCATAGTGGTAATCAAATAATAGTCACTACAATTGATTATTGTACACTAGGGAAGGTTCTGATTTATGAGATTTTAAGTCAAAAGCCAGGTTTTCATTTTATGGAATTATAAACTCTTAATTCCTCCCTCCCTCCCATCCTCCCTCCTTTCCTTCCCTTCCTCCCTCCCTCCCTCCCTCC